>BMAV01011729.1:102142-114958 GCA_019973955.1 Trichonephila inaurata madagascariensis | reverse complement strand
GTATATGAAGGTGGAAAAAATAACAACAACAAGAGGAATCTTTTCCTACATCAGGAAAAACAAGTTGGAATGTACCTTCCCAAAATTAGAAGTCGCAATGAGGATTTACTTGACTCTTCCTGTGACAAACTGTACAGCAAAGAGAATCTTTTCTACCTTTAAGAGAATGAAGACGGACACACACGAGAACTACTTTGGAAAATGACCTTAAGAGTTTAATGTTGTTGTGCACTCAAAATGGTATTACAATGTAAATTGATTACAATGACGTCATTAACAAATTTGCAATGATCAAAGCTCGAAGAAAACCCTTATCATACCCAACTATAATAACAGTGACTCAACAAAGAGTAGAAGGTCTAAAAGTAAAGCAGTACTCACAGTAAAGCGATAGGCGATGATAACTAAAAAGTTGATAGCAGTTCATGCAATATATGCTGCAAGTATGCCATTTTGAACCATGGTCAAGTGACGAGGACGACACCTGAGCTAACATCCACCTCTCTTAAATACCACACCAACGGGAGGACGTTTGAGCTCTCGACAGATTTAAAGTGTATCGCTCCCCTACGCGGCGGGCCTTTAGTGGTACTGGGCTCGAACTCATGACATGCCTGCCATGATCAGATACCGCGACCACTGGGCTACCACAGCCCGACATTAAACTTGAGAATTTAACGAGAAAAACAGCTTCACACACACACACATGCGTACTGAATATAGCTGCCTACTGAACTTATTTCACTATAATGGGTCATTTTTAGAACATTTTACATATTTACTTATCTTAGTTTGAAATAAAATATTATAATATTTTTTTCAACATACACAAAGTTCACTATATATTTTATGTTGAACTTTTAATTTTATTTATAAACATAAACCGCCTCATGTTGTTGTTGAGTGTTTTATATCCTGGGATACATATGAAATACAAGTGGAAGAACATAGACATACAATAAAAACAAAGGAATATAGACATTTATTACAAATGATGATCCCAGCATATAACAAGAAGGGGTGCTCTTCTTTCCTTTCGAGACGGGAATCCAATACAGGCGAAAGTCCGACTTCTTTTCCCGAAGAAAATACAACCATGCTTTATTCGAGATTCGCACCCAAGCCCACTCGGTTTCAAGCCAGTGGTCATATCCACCCTAGTGGCTAGGCAGCTAAAAGGCTTCCTAAAATAGATTGTGCAGTACAGATACATCTATAAATGTATTATAGTTTAAATGAGTATTTTATTTTTTAATTACGTCAGAATGTATTTGTTTATTTACTTTTAGTAAGTTAATAATTTTTTAAAATAATTTTTGTTTTCGTCTTATCAATATGCTCGCTCCCCCCTAGAGGGGCGCGCCCCACAGTTTGAGAAACACAGTCCTAGGGGATCTCTACTTAAGAGAAGCAAAATGCATACCAAATTTCAAATCTGTTGGGGTCTAATAGTTCAAAAACTAATACACAAAAAGTTTTTGTCTATAATGCCACCACAACCCCCTCTTGGGAGTCGATTTTCGAAAAACCTATTTTTAGTAGGTCTCTACTCATTAAAAGGAATATTCCTGCCAAATTTCAAGACTGTAGGTCTAAGAATTCCAGAGATTTCGGGATGAGGGAGCAGCTTTTCTTCTTTATTATAGCTTCTACGGGACAAAAGTTCTCAACGGAACAGTAAACCTTATTACAGCTAAAACTCTATTTTTCTCTTCTTAGCTCTAAATTTATATATTTTTAACCTTTCATTTAACTATTAAATTTTGTTCTGTGAGGAACAAAATCAATTCTTATTGCTTATATTTAAAAACATGACTAAAATATACAGAAAATAATAAATCGAGTTATCTTTTCCTAGAATCTTTGTTGGGGTAATATCCAGAATGGTGAAGGCACAAATACTTTCTTGTAATCATTTCCCAAGAAAAGAATCATTCCATTGCGTCTCTCAAGATAAAAACCATGTTAAATCTAGTGATAAAAGTTTCTCAACCTTTTTCAGAAAAAAATTTATTTAGATTCGTTTTATGTGATTGTACCAGAAAATTCTTCCTCGTTGCAGAAAATTAGATGCTAGCTGAGTTTATAATCCGTTTAAACTAGTCGAATCTGTAAAAATTCGATGATATCAATAAAAGAGAATATTTTTTTAAAAAAAAGTAAAGATTGTACGTAAATATACGTATATATAGAGAGAGAAAGAGATTGTGTGACAAGCACACACACACACACATATATATACAGTCGAACCTCTATATTGCGAATTTTTCTATACAGTGAACTTTTTGCTGGAACCTTGAACATTTCACGATTTTCTTCGTAAAATAACCTCTCTATAGCGAAGTGCATTTTCTATAGAACGAACTTTTTCTTATGTGATTCAATTTTTTTCCTCACTATTTTTAAAGTATTTCTGAACACATTTCATGTTATTCTCCCTTTTAACACATTTTTTGGTGGTCATAAATCTTGAACTGGTTTTATTAGATCCTAAGTCACCGAGAGCAATAGAGTTCTGGACGCTTCATCCAAGAAGTACAACTTTTAAACCCCATTGTCCAGTTCACTAGAAACGTCTTCGATATCCCTTTTCACACTCAGTGGAGTTGTCCCTAGTCCCCGTGTTCAAGTAATAAAATAATGTATGTTTAATATTACTTGTGTATGCTTTAAATTAGAAAATGTCCTTAAAATTCATTAATTTTATTATAAAATTATTTTCTTAGTATTGAAAATACACTGTATTCTTCGACATTCTTTTTTCGTGTTTTCCTTGCAATTTTTCTTTCTGTATTTTTTTTTGATGGGTAAAATAAATAAAATAAACATACATTAATTTTTAAAAATGTGTGAATAATTACTTTTTTAATATATAGCGTTTATGAATTTAAAATTTGTTTTATGCGGTTTTTAAAGTATATTAAAAGATGAGTCTCTATATAACGAATTTTCCTTATTGCGAACTTTTTTCCGGGATTTAGCGACTTCGTTATATAGAGGTTCAACTGTATATATCATTAGAAGCATTTGGCGAATCAGTTGTGCCAATTCGTTTCTAGTTGATTCGATACAATTTAAATACATTTTAAAGAAATTATTATCTCCCCCCACCCCTCTCCTTCAATCATCAATGGACCTCTATTTAGCGAAGTCGCTATACACCGAAAAAAAGTTCCTTATGCGGAAAATTCGTTAAATAGAGATTCATTTTCAATGTACTTTATGTGCTGGGTACCAGGAAAAATTTCGTAAAATAGAAAGATTCGTAAAATGGAGGTCTGATTGTATATACCCAGAATCGAAATTTTGAATAGAATATATTATATACGCGAGATAATATAAGCATATTCACATAAAAAAAATTCAGGTTTATATTTGTTGTACAAGTAAAAAACCCAGCAGTTGGATATATGGATTAAATGAAAAAGAAATGAAACACTTCATTTAATATGATAGAAAATACTTATTGCTGCAAAAAAATTCAAGCTTAAAAATATATTCACAACACTTATACTAGGACATAATGCCTTCTTTTAAAATTTTCTTTGATTCCAATTTGTTTCATTCTATTATTTTTTTTAATAATTTGTGCGGTTAAAATGATTTCTTAATATTATTATTTAAGTTGAAAAATACTCAATATATTTAAATAGAAAAAAAAAGCATGCAAGTATTTTAATTGGAACTAGTCTAATTTATGATTAGAATTTCACACGACTTAAAACTTTTTCTACAAATAAGCAAAATAATATAAAACGTAGAAGAAGAATTTTTGTTCTCACTTTTATTCTTTAGATTTAATTAACATTTCTTTATTAGATATTTTCAGTGACTTCATGTTTATTTTTAGCACTTTAAAATATTCGTCAATAATCCCACCTCAAATGAAAATTTTCTTTTTTATACTGGCATCTTAGAACAAACAGCTTAATAGCACACTTGACCCAGACTGTGCTTTCTCTCCAAATAATGTGTCCAACAAATCAAAAGATCATATGGTCGTCTCTGCGTGCCACTTTATTCCTCAAAACTTAACTATCCCTACGTCACAGTCGACGTCACGATGGGCGTGATCTGAGCAAAAGCGCACTGAATTCTGATTGGTCTGGAAGACTGGATTTCAACAGGCGTGGGAGCGAATGGAAAATGACAGTTATTCGAATGCATATAAAACTTCAGAGCGGTATCCTTTTTCTTCCATTTCGAACGCATCTCTTCAGCTGGCAAGAAACCGTTTCCCACACAGAGTCTTTTGAAGTTTAGGGTAACACTTTTAATTTTAATTTTAAAATGCAGCTTTACGTTTCCTGGTTCCTTTCCATGGCGATCAGCTGTGCATTTGCCTTGCCTGGACAAGTAAGATAATAGTTGTTACTTAAAATAAATTAAAGCTTACGTCGGCATAATAAATAAAAAAAAAAGATCGAACAACGTAGTGAAAAAATAATTTTAAGAAATGCATAACTGAGTTTGGGTATTTCGAAGTAGTTATTTTTCATATTTTATTTTTATTAATGTATTTTATTGGATTTAAAATAATGAAGTATTTAAAATTTTATAATTCTACCAAAAATGTAAAATGTTATTCCGTCGGGAAAAGTATAACTATTATTAAATAATATACAAATGTAATTCAAGTAAATGTTTAAAATGTATGAAAATAAAAATATCTAAAATGGAATAATTTTTATATGTATTTTCTAAAATAAAGTGTGAAATGTTATTTTATGTTTAATAAAAAATCTTTATATGTATGCAGAATTCTATACCAACAAAAACTTAGAATATATGCTTAGAGCTTCATTGGACTGATCAGTATAACACTCATTTAATATTATTTATTAAAATTCATTTTTGTTTCTCAATATCTATGAATTGTAATATTTTCAAAGTACTAATAAAAATGTTTTGTTTTTCTCTCAATAATATTTTAATAGCGCTTATTAAACTGTAAATCTGTTATTTAATTATAACTTCGATTAATAAGTTCAAAAATAGAACATTTTTATATTTCTTTTACAATAAATTTGAAAACATTTCATTTTTATTTACATGTTTTTTACATCAAATAATCCGTCCCAGAACCCGTTTCTTAAAATTTGAATGGAAAAGGAATTTTTCTACAATAATGAAAATAAAATATTTAAATATATTCAATAATAGACATAATATTTTAAATGAAATTAATAGTGTCATTTTTTTTATACACACAAAAATATGATTAAAAACTAAAACATGTGTGAATTTGCTGTCAATTGGTTTTTCTTCTTAGTTGATAAAATTGTAATTTATAGACCTAATACTTTTTAAAATTATTTTTAATCGACTATTCACATTTATTTATGTAGTTTAATTTAGAAGCCCTAGTTTATATGACGTTTAATTTATTCAATATCTATCAAAATGTATAGCGTAACTCAAAACTTCTTATTTATTTCTGAAATATAATTATTATAATATTTTATCTATACATTGTTCGCAAAAACACCTGAAATTATCTTATAAAAGAAGAAAAAATTATTTAGAAACGGTTTAATTGCTATTTAAACAATTATTACATCTTTATGCTAGACTTGATTGCTTAAACGGTTTTCCCATAATTACTTAAAAATTTTAAATTACATATTGTTTCATAAATTTGGAAAAAAAATTCAGATACGGGTTAATTACTGCTTTAACCATTTTCACAAGTTTTAATTCTTGATACTTATGTGTGTTTATTACATCGCAAATGGTTATTTTAAGTTTTCCTAGTTAGAAGGGTTTTCTTTTCTTCTCGCATTGTAAATTTGGGTTTCATACATACAGACACAAAAATCATGCATATAAATCTCCCTTTTACTTGTCATTTGTCCGCGGTATCCTAGTGGTTACGGTCATGAACTCGAACCCTAATACTTCTGAAGACCCACCACGTAGAGGGGCAGATGCGCATTAAATCCATCGAGGCTCAAAGTCTTCCCGTTGGTGTGATGTGGTAGTTTGGCTGTACCACAGCTCAGATGTCGTTTTCATCACTTGACCGAGGCTCAAAATTGCGAGGTTCGTTGCCAAGAGTCTTTGAGTTGCTTTGTAGTCCAATGTTAACCCCTTAACAGCCTCCGGCGTATATATCCGTCTTGCTCAACTGGTGCGTTGAATGCCCCGAACGTATATATACGTCTTTCCGAAATAAGATTCTTCCTTTCGCTGCTATCAGTAATACTATTCCGAAGGTTTTGATCTTGACAGTGTTTGGGAAAGATTTATTTATTCCAGAGAAAACTTTATTTTTATTTGCGCCTTTTCTTCTCCCTCCCCCCGCTCAATACACTACATACGCGAGCCTATGTGAAAAACGGTGGCACTGAAAAGCGAGCGAATCACCGGCCGTTAAGTGGTTAATAAACACTCTCTCACTTACTTTACCCGCCATTTTGAATTCAGGAATGTAATGCAAACACACTTGGTTAGAGTTTTACTCATCTCTCACCTGTACATTTATTATTGTAATTTTTTTTAAAAAAAGTTTCTGGTTACTTTTTATACCCTTTCATTTTCAAAAATGTTTTTACGTCTTCTTTAATAATCCTCGTCTAAATATCAAAAATGTTAAAAAAAAATATATTATTTTCTGAAACTGAAAGGTAAATGCAAATTAAATATATCATCTTATAGCGGATTCTTAAGCCCGTTTCTGCTTAACTAACCTCTGGGGCTTCTTGATGACGTTGTTTGCTATGAGTCTTGGGAAGGATCCGTGAACATAGGCATTAATATTTAAATAGATTTGAAGATAGGGTTCAAGAGGATTATCTAAGAAAGTGTGTCAGAGCAAACAATTAGTGATTGGAGTCTCACATCGAGAGTGACAGGAGAGCGTCTTGGCTGCATTCTTCAAGCTTAGATACAACGGTAGCTTTATTTAAAGATTTATAGTTCGTTAGCATTGGGTTAGGTTTATACATAGAACTATTTTTGATAAGCTAATTAGAAAGAATACAATAAATTTTAAAAACTTCTATTATGTCTATCTTTACAACGAATTCAACAGTACTCGAGTCTTAATCCACCAAACTTTTGTTTAGGTTCCAATAATGCATTCAAATCAACTCTACAGTCTAAATTTAAGAGGTTAATCAGAAATTCCCATTCTGTACACGAATTTAAAGTAGCTAGTAGTTGAGAGCCTTAAAACAGTTAAGAAAGCACACAGAAAATGATAAATTTTTGAAATTTAAAAATAAACTTATCAATTACAATTGATTATTGAATACTAAAAAGATACTGGGAGCTAAAAAAAGGTTGATTAGTTATAAAAGTTCTTGATGTGAACTTTACTGTTTCAACCGAAACAGTATTGAATCGAAAAGTAGTATTTTGCATTTTGCTTTTTAAAATTGGTCATATTTTTTTTCTAATTATTTTAAATCACATTAATTTTTATCTAACCACCCATCATGAACTTTATAATCCTGTATTAGTGGGTAAGTTATGAGTTAATATCGGGCTGAAACCTTTTCGACCTACAGTCATTACTTCGTTAGCAACATTGCATTTAAACAACCCGGTATAGTGGTTAGCGACGCTGACTTCTGTACCGTAGGGCCTAGGTTTGAATACCGGAGAAGGCCTGAATGTTTGTAAATATATAGTGTCTTTGTGTGGTATGGGGGCACTCTAAATAGCCGTCGAGCCGCAAGTCCTTTCGTGAGGTGGGTGGAAAGGAAAGAGAGGTGGAAGGCCACTGGCCCTCCACTAGGGTATTCTGCCATAGAATTGGGGTGGAGCCGAGCTAAATCGTACTGTCTCCTATATGATGCTCGAGGCTACGGTCAACGACAGGCGTACTTTGAGCCCTTTGCTATGATGAATTTCATGGACCTGGATCTGACGCAGTCGAAATCAGGTGGCATAAGAAAAAACATTTAAATAACAAAGAATTCAAAAACTCTTGATAAAAATTCAGGGAGAAACACAAAAGAATTCCAAAATAAAAGCTCAGTTATATTTCATAACCCGAACTTAAATCGCTCTAGGAACTCATTGAGTTCCAAATAATTCGAGTTTGAGTTTTCCAATTTAAAATAATGTTAACTGTATCAACCTGTTTCTTGGTTCCATGCGCTTGAATTTCCAACGTGAGTTTAACAATAAGTCTTTAGAGATTTTAAGGTAAAAAATAATGAGAAAAAAATCATAAAATTTAAATATAGATATGCTTGTTGGTAAAATCAGAAGCATAAAAACGTGTCTTTGATTTAAACAGAAATGACATTAATACATGCAAAAACTAGAATACATGGGCCACTACTTCTTGAAAAATGGGTCATTTTCTATGGTATCATGTGGTTGTAATTCTGATGGTCCTGGTATTCTTTATCTTTCTATGCCTTTGAAGTACTACTTGTAAAGTTCTTGAGGGCACTAGTAGTGGTGTCGTTAAAAAACTAAAGTCCAGCCATCTAATATGAGCCAGACTTCGAAAAAGATGCACATTCTTGTATTTCATCCCATCAATGGGTGTTTGCTTCTCTTATCCAGGCTGTAGCCTCGTACTTGAGTCCCCTTGAACACTGATTGCTTCATTTTCAAGAAGGCTATCTACGAAATACTACTACGATGGAAATAGGGTCTTAGCTCACCTTTCAGCAAATATATTACACCTAGAGGTGATATGAATATAAATTTTTTGCAGCCGACTCGATACCGGCAGGCCAGAGGAACGAAAAACGGATTGAGTGAAGGAAATATAATGACGTGTGTTCTTTCTGATTTCCCCAGGTTCTTTACAATCCCCATTTTCTACAGACAGCCTACATTTGTCATTGTCGGTAGCGGTATTGGCAAAATATTTTATTCCTTTCGTTGGGATTTTTATTATTATTTTGTGTTTTTTTGCCCAAACAATAACAATACAATTACATGACATTATCATGGAATATAACTCGTCTTCCAAATAATAATTTTACTTCATATCCTCCTATTATATGTGAACCACTAACATTATTTTCGTAAGTAACTACATGGGTGTTTTAGTTTGACGTGAATATACCAGCATTGACCCTTCCGCTTTGCTGGATTTTTCAAGAGGCTTTTAAGTTTTTGATATTCAAGTCCGAGCATTAAGTTTTCAGTAGTATGAAAAAGCATTCCCTCAGCTCATGATTTTAAGAGAAGAGGACATGAATTTCTGTAATGTACATTTCCGAGTCCACACAAATCCATTTTTGGCGAATCTCTTACTTTGAAAAATAAACAAGCTCGTCAAATTTCAAGTCTGTAAATCTAATCATTTAAAAACGGAAATTTTTCATAACATTTTTGGGTGTCGATTTCTGCATAACTTGTTCTTAGCAAATCTCTACTCAACCAAAAAAAAAAACGTATATGTTAAATTTCAAGTACGTAGGTCTAATAGTTCAAAAACGGGAATTTTTATTTATAACGTCCCCTTAGCCTCTGGCAATCCCCCTTGGGAATAGATTACCGCAAAATATATTCTTAGCAGATTTCTACTCAACAAAAGAAACATGTTTACCAAATTTCAAGTCTGTAGGTCTAGTAATTCCTGAGATCTCATGTTGAGTGAGTGAGTCCCTTTTCTGCGATAAAAGTACTTAGATTCAAATATTATCTCTATTTACTAATAGTTTGTCTTGGAATTTTGTATATTTATCAATAAAACTTTTTAAAAGTACAAATTCGTGTGGAACGTGCAGCTAATCCAATTTCTCTTATTATTTTGAAAGGGAGGGTGTTATCTTAAACTCAATTGGGGTCCTGGAAGGGGATTCTGAGGTATAATATATACTGTCAATATCAAATAACTTTTAAAATTAGGTATCAGCACACTTAATGTAGATTTATAGAAGCTTTAAATTTAAACATATCCTTTAAACATCTTTATTCTAATCACTGACATATATTTGCACTCAGGAAAATTTAACTCAAACTTATGTTCAATCGATTTCCACTTGAAAAAGCGATAGAATGGAATGGGATTTACATGACCCTCTTCTTTTATTGCAGGACAATTCAAATGGAGCCTAGGGAAGGATAAAAAAGGGTGAACAAGTTATTAAAAAAATTTAACTATGTTCTGTTTATTGGATTTAATAGCTTCCATTTTTTTGAATGAATTTAAAGCAATATTTTATAAAAGTATTGAATGAGCATTGTTAATTTAAGAAGATATAAATCGTTGAAGACTTTTTAAAATTTTTGTAATTTGACTGACTTCAAAATAGGAAATTGATATATAACTTTCTGTAAAGTAAAACCTATGTGCCGATGTCATTTTCATTTTCTAGGTGTTGTTTTCAAGGTAATTTCCTACTATTGACATTTAACAGGTATACACTCCAAGAACAATTTTGCAACTTTTAACTGGGGTAACTCTCAGATAAAACTTCAAAAAAAAAAAAAAGAAAGAAAAAAATTTTAAAAAAGAATTTAAGTCAAAAATTTACTAAAACATTGACTATTACACTTGTGTGATTATGGCTATAAATTAGTTATTTCTATTTCCTTTGTCATTTTTAGTTCTTCGATTTTGTTTTTACAATTACTTCAAAAAATTTTACAATTCATAAATTAGAAGTGTAGTGCGAGCCTATTTATTTCAAAATTATTTAAAGTTTTTTCATAAAAAAAAAATTAAATCATTTCTAAGACAAAATATTTTTGGTTCAACATCTTCCACAACCATTTTAAGGATCTAAAACTTATTGAAGTTGATGAAAAAAGTATCGGCAGCTTTGCATTCCACAAGAAAAAAAAATAAATAAAAAGAATTTCAACTTAGAAACGAACCAAGAAATGAAGGATTCTATTGTTAGCCAATGTCAATACGTTGCCAAACTATAACAATATGAACGTTGAAAAAAAATTGTTTAGTATAAAGCTGTTATAATGGTACTGATACAAGAAAAGAGCATATTAGATTCTTTTTATTGGGAATTAATGAATAAAACATTTTTTTTTTGTTATTTAAAGATAAGATGATTACTTTTTTGATTTATTTATTTGTAAGACCTTCTTAGAGATCTGTTATTGCTCTAACGTGTTTAAATCTTATTTTTCTCTTTCTCTCCTACACTGAAATTCTCTTTTAACTAGTATTAAAGACAGTTAGAATTAAAAAATTTTTTACATTGCACTATGAAGCAACCCGAAAGCTATTGGCAACGGGCCTCGTAACTTCGAACCACTGTAAAGTGATGAGGTCGTTAGATGGAATTCTTTTCAGTGTAAGACAGTGTTTCTCAAACTGTGGGGCGCACCCCCTAGGGGGGCGCGAGCATATTGAAAAGTCAAAAACAAAAGATTATTTAAAAAATTATTAATTTACTGTAAACAAACAAAATACTTTCTGATATAATAAAATATAAAATACACATTTACACTAATATAATACACTTATAACTGTATCAGTACTGTGCAATGTATTTTATTATTAATTTAACAATACTAAGTTAAAAACAAGTTTGATAATTATCAGTGACCCCATGGTCTTGTATTATCACTTATCTTGATAATTTGTACGGTTTTTAATTAATTCCTTAACTGCTGATTAAAAGTTATGCGATTCGCTTCTCAATACCACCGTTTTCCACGTAGACCAGCGTATTTTGATGTTTTTTTGAGGAGGAGGAGGAGAAAAGGAAAAAATAAGCAAATATCCTCTGAAATAAGCAAATCCTTCGCAAACACTGTCAAAGTCCTCTTATTACATTCCAAAGTCTTCGGAATAATTTTATGGATAGCACTGCACAGAAAAGATCGTACTTCGGGAAAACGTATATATACGTCCAGAAAATTAATGCTTTCGCTGAGCGAGACGTTTATGTACGTTGGTGGCACATAAGAGGTTAAAGTCGTATTGTAGCTTTAGTGCCAAAGTATAGTATTATTGAATTCAATATATTGTTATTGTATGGAGGGGGGCGCGATGAAAATGATGATTGAACAGTGGGCCGCGTATATTGAAAGTTTGAGAAGCACTGGTGTAAGAGATAAGCTGTATTCAAAAATATATGTATCATATATCGACTTCGTATCTTGAAATATATTGATATTAATTGTTCCCGTTTCTAATTTTTACCAAGATGTGTTATCGGTGCCAAAATATATACATTAATAGCATGATTGCTATTTCGGATGACTTTTATGCAAATTAAATTAAGTTCATTTATTAGTTCGAATATGCAAAAATGTATATCAACTCTATATGAAAATTCTAAGAAAGGCTTATTTTTAGCAAATATTTTAACCATTTATACAAATTTTAAGCTGAACCTAAATTTACCTGCACAATACTCTGAACAGATCTTTTCTCATTCTTAAAGAAAACCGTTAAATTAGATGCATGTCGAAAAAGGCCTTGATGTCTCCAAACAGATCGAACTTTCGTTTTGATTGCTCTATTTGACCCTCTTTTATTATCTTTGCGTAATCATTGACGACCCTCCATTCCGAAATTTCGTCTTCTCTTATGACAACTTTGGGAGCAACTCATGAGCAGAAATATTGTATTGAATGTTGTGTTGCCAGCTTTATGGCAGTAATTTATCGAGTGGGGTTTTTTTTCTTGATGTACAAGATGATACAGATCTACTTTACAAAGTACGTCCGTAAAACTATGATGAAATAACTATCTATCTATCATATCTATCTATCTATCTATCTATCTATATATATATATATATTTACATACAATTCTACAAAGAATTTTCCAGAACAATATTCCCATATATGTAGGAAACTGTTGAATATACTTCATATAAATGCTTGTGTTGTGAACAAATGAATTAAATTTCTATTCTCATCAGCTGT
>BMAV01011729.1:70130-90750 GCA_019973955.1 Trichonephila inaurata madagascariensis | reverse complement strand
TAACTTTCTGTAAAAATTTCGCAATATCGTGTAAATAGAAAGTTAAATGTAAACAAATATTTATATAGGGAAACTATATATAGTCGGACCTTTATATAACGAAGTCGCTAAATCCTGGAAAAAAATTCGTTATATGGAAAATTCGTTATATAGAGGATCATCTTTTAATATACTTTATAAATCACGTAAAACAAAATTTAAATTCATAAACACTATATATTAAAAAAAGTAATTATTCACTTTTTAAAATTAATATATGTTTATTTTATATATCTTATCTATCAAAAAAGAAAGAAAGGAAAACTGCAAGGAAAATAAGAAAAAAGAATGTCGAAGGATTCACTGTATTTTCAATATCAAGAAAATAATTTTATACTAAAATGAGTGAATTTTAAAGACATTTTATATTTTAAAGCATACAAGTAATATTAAACATACATTATTTTATAATTAGAACACCGGGACACGGGACAAATCCACTGAGGATGAAAGAGGATATCGAAGATGTTTCTAGTGATCTGAGCAATGTGGGTTAAAGGTTGTACTTCTTGGATGAAACGTCCCAGAACTCCATTTTTCTGGACGAGTTAGGATCTACAAAAACCTGTTCAAGATTTATGACCACCATAAAATGTGTAAACAAGAGAATAACTTGAAATTTTTTCAGAAATACGTTTAAAAAAAAGGAGAACAAAAATTGAATCACAAAAAAAAAAGTTTGTTTTATAGAAAATGCACTTCGCTATAGAGAGGTTATTATACGAAGAAAATTGTGAAATGTTTAAGGTTCCGGGAAAAAATTCGTTATATAGAAAAATTCGCAATATAGAGGTTCGACTGTATATTATATATATATATAGCAGAAGAAAAAAACTGAAATTGATCAGATTGATTGGATATCATTAGTAAACCCTACAGTTGTAAATTTTCAGTAGATTAGATTTAAGCACTAGATATAAAATTTGAAATATACAATTTTATGAGCACAGCAACACATAACGCAGCTAAGTTATGAATAGTCTTTTAAAACTTTGATAATTTTACCGCGGCCCACTGAAGGCAAAACGTTGATTGTTTATATGTTAAATTGTTTTAATGTAATAATTTTAATTTAATTGTATTCAAATATGCCTTCAGAATAAAATGCAGTTACATCCAAAAATGAATATAAAGTGATTTCTATGGAAAAACGCACAAACCTGAGAGAAATACACCAGAGTAAGTAAAAACGAAAATAGTTTAATGTTCCTTGGTTGGCCTGATACCATTTGATTCACGGACCGGTACCAGTCCGTGGTCCGGGGGTTGGAGACCAATGCTCTAGAGCAAGAAATGCAATGGCTAAATTCATATGATAAATGCAATCACATGTTCAGTTTATGTGCTTCCCTGTTGCCAACTTTTAATACTTACAGATACTTTATTTTGAAAAAATATATATTTGTCAACAATAATAATGCACACGTATAAGTAAAAGGTACTTGATTGCCCTTATAATATAAAGCTTTTTTCTTAAATTTTGAAAAGCTTTTTAAAGAATGTTAATGCTTGAACATCTTTACCCAATTATCAGCTTTCAAAGCGCATCTAGATTTTACACGAAAAACATGTGATTACATTTATTATGAAATCTTTATAAATTGAGCCCATTTTGAGCATTTCTTTAACCATTTTTACAACTTTAGCTAGACAATAATTAATAAGAACTTATTAATATGAAAAACTGATGTATATTCTATTCTGGTTAATGGTTTTGAACAAAATAAAGAATAAAAGTACACCTCAATATTTTTCTACATTGAAAGGTTACCAAGTAGAAAACAATCAATTAACAGCTCATAGTACACCAAACGATAGTACTTGCATTCTTAAATGCAGCTACACGGAATGATATTATCATATTTAATTTTAAATAAAAAATACCTTTTTTACGCAATATAGAAATGTTATTATCGAAATTGTGTTTTAATTTTTTAGTCGACTTTAATAACTTACTAATTTATTTCTATGTTCCTTCACATAAATTGTACATGTTAATTTAAGTACTTAGTTTTGTAATTGCCTACATTGTGTTTACAAACAAGCTATGATTCCCAATATGTAGTGAATAATGACTATAAAAATAAATAATTAAGTTTTAGTTACGATATGAACTGAACGGAATTCTCTGAAGAGAGATTGATTTTGCACTCATTTTATTGTCTGGGGTCATTTTCCATACAAAAGGGGCATGTTAAAATATACAAGCGGTGTTTTAATCAATATAAAAATACTTTTTTACGTATAGCGGGTGTCCGAAAAGTATACCTACATTTTCAAATATTAAAAACAAAAATAAAAACAAATAAACATATTCACTTATGATTTTTTTTTGTTCCATGAGACAAAAACAAAAAGCATTAAATGTTTTTCAAAACGCTTTATTGCACGATTTCAGTGTGTGCGTCATTAGTTGCGTGCAACACATTGAGTCTAGACGAGATTTGTTCTATGAAGCCATTTTCTTTGAAGCACTATAATTCGACTTTTCACTTCATCGGTGTCACTCATTTAGAGTTTCTCAAACTGTGGGGCGTGCCACTCTAGAGGAAAGAGGGGATTGAAAATAAAAGATTATTTTTTAAAAAAATATTAATTTACTGAAAGGTAGGTAAGGTAACAAAATACATTTTGGTAACAAAATACATTTTGACATAATAAAAAATAAAACACTGATTCTGATTTAATATACATTTACTCTGATATAATATATTTATAAATGTATAAGTGCTGCACAGTGTGCTTGACAATCAATTTATCAATACCAAATTCAGAACAAGTTTAATAATTACTATTGACTTCCATGGGCTTATCACATACAAAATTGTATACAAAATGCTTTTGATAGTTTGTACGATTTATAAGTAAAGTCATATTATAGCTTTATTGTCAAAGTACATTATTTCTTTCGGGGGGGGGGGGCAATGAAAATTATAATTGAAAATTGGGTCGTAAATATTGAAAGTTTGAGAAGCACTGCATTCGTTGAAGGTAGGTAAAAATTGTTCACGTATCCCTGTTCACGTATCAAAAATTTTTTCACGTATCCCTGCAAGAAATCCAAAAGTGATATGTCTAGAGATGTGGGAGGCCACGCTATTGGAATTTCTCTTTCCATCCATCACCCGGGGAACTTTTTCTCACTTCCAAACTCCAATAGGATGGTGCCCCATTTATGCTGTTCATGTGTTGTAGATTGAAATTCTATAAACCTTGCTGCAACTTGCGCTTGTTCTTGCGGTGAAGCCATTTTGAAATAAGAATGCTGAAAAATGGGGAAATTGAGCCATCTAGTTTATTTAATTTACTAGTTTAATCTTGTCTTTTTACAGCTTGAAAAGCCTTAAGTTGGAATCTTTGTTTATTTATTTTTAATTCATTTTTAAAGTGTATTCATACTTTTCGGACACCCTATATATATTTCCAGATAGTTATCTATTTACTTTAAGTTTTATTTAAGACTCTAACATAAAATGCAACAAATCAAAAAAACAATTATTAATGTTTCAGTTGTATTAAAATTTCTTTGCTGCAAATGAACAAAATTAACAACGCTTTTTGATAGACATTACAGTAATAAAAGTTATTTTCTGGTTTTAAACACATACAAAAAATTTTATCCAAATATTTGAAATGTATGTAACTTGGAACAGTGGTATAAACAATATTTTGTGTTGGGGAGGGGGGTTAAATCCTGCCCCTTTGTATCGCTACTGACTTGTGAAAACATTGAACTTATTGCTTTTGACAAATATTTAACAAAGATATCAAACTTTTTACCTGCAAACATACTTTACAATCTCTGTTTCGTTTGCATTTTAAAAAGAATGTTTTCACAAACAATTAACTCAAAGAAAACAATCATTTTTAACGGTACTAGTTGCTTTCCAAAACAAATACGAAAGGAAATTCTGAATTAAAAAGGATGCAACATTTTATTTTACTTCGTTGCTAAGCAACGAAGAGAAACGGATGGGAAAAACAAAATGCATGTAGCGGGAACAAGGAACATCTTAAGGAAATATTTAAGAAATCTCAGCATATATCTGTTTGATTAATTATTTCAGTTTTTCAAATATCTTTTTTTTTACGAATATAGTAAAGATTAATTTCTTTATGGTAATTCTTAAAAATTTTTAGTTTTGAATAAGCAAATCTTATTCTAAGTCGATATATTTTTTGAACATTCTTAAAAATTATTATTTTTAATTTCAAAGGCCATGTTCTAATTTATTTCGGAATCAACAATATTTTTAGTTTGCACTATATATGCGTGAACAAATTTTTGAATCCATTTTATTTTTCCTCTTCGTTAATTTCAATCTACTGGCATTATTGAGTTATCATCATCATTGTCTAAATAACCTCGGTTGGTCTTCTCTGCAAAATTTTCCTAAGCAGTTCTCCTTGTCGCCAGTTCCATACCTTTATGGTCTTGAAATCAGTGTTAATGGACATCAGCCATCGAAGTCCTATTCAAGTTCTACTCTCCATAGGTTTACATTTGAAGATCGTATATGTTGAGCTAGTAGTACCCAAGCAGAAAATATACTCTGTAAATCAAATTTTATTTAAATTGATGAATTTTGTTACATTATCCTGTAATTTTTGTAAAGTTCAACATTTGTTCTTTCTCTATAAAAATCACCCTTTTTAATTCCACACACAAAAAATGGTTTTCTCAGGATCTTTCTCATGTAAATGGTAATATTGGTTTCTTTCTTTAAGAGGGTCCAAGGCTCAGAAAATTAGGTTAAGACTAGACGTGTAATAGTTTCGAATAGTAGTAATTTTTGTATCTCTCTTTATGTATGATAATCAAAAGAAGGTTCGTTGACTGTTTAAACGCTTATTTGTTGACAGTATTCTCTTTTTAACATCAATAAACACTACCGGGCAATAAAATTGCTACACCAAGAAGGCGATATGCTACAGAAATGAAATTCAAACAACAGAAAGAATGTGCAGTGATATACAAATGATTAGCTTTTCAGCGCATTCAGACAAAGCAGGTGTCGGTAGCGACACCTAAAATGTGTTTCAATGAGAACATTGTCAATATTACTGCTCGCGTCAGTCAAGATCCAATGACTGTTAGCAGAATATGGAATCAATGGGTTCAATACGGTAATACGGAACGCCATGCAGGATCTCAACGGTCCCCTATCACTAGCAGCCGAGAAGACAGGTATGTTACCCGCAAGGCCTTAATGGATAGTAATGAGTTAAGAATTGGGGTCGTTTGCAAGATAACAAGTGTCTGCACGAACAGTTTGACAACGTTTGCTGCAGCATGGACTCTCTGCTCGGAGACCATGGCTACGGTTACCCTTGAAGCTGCATCACAGACATAAGCGTCTTCAATGGTGCCATCAACGATGAACTAAGGCGCATGAATAGCGAGATGTCATTTTTTCAAATGAATCCAGGTTATGTTTACAGCATCAAGATGGTCGCATCCGTGTTTGGCGGCATTGTGGAGAACGCACATTGGCAGCGTGCATTCGTCATCGTCGTACTGGCTACATCGTCGTGATGGCATGAGGTGCTATTGAATACACGTCTAGGTTACCTCTTGTTCAAATTGAAGGCACTGTAAACCGTACATATTACGTTTCTGGTGTGTTACGACCCGTGGCTCTACCCTTTATTCGAGCTCAGTGAAACCTTACGTTTCAGCAGGATAATGCACTACCGCATGCCACCGGTAATATACGGACCTTCCCTAAGGCAGAACATTTTCGGTTGTTAGCCTGACCCGCACGTTCTCCAGATCTCTCACCAATAGAAAACGTCTGGTCCAGGGTTGCGAGCGACTGGCTTGTCACCATACGCCAGTCACTACGGCTGATGATCTGTGGCACCGCGTTGAAGCTGCATGGGCATCTGTACCTGTTCATCCCATCCAATCTCTGTTTGACTCAATGCCCAGACGTATAAGTTATTATTGACAGAGGTGGTTGTTCGGGGGTACTGATTTCTCAGGATCTATGCAACCAAATTTCTCGGAAATTTAATCACTTGTTATTTCCAGTATAATATATTTGTCCACTAAATATCATTTTGTTATTTGCATTTCTTCTTGTTGCAGCAATTTTAATGGCCAGTAGTGTGTATCAATGTTATTCTCGGAGCCAATTACAAAACCCAGATAACTTGTAAAAATGGCTGAATTTTTCTATGTTTATTAGAAACCATATATTTTGCTTATTCTATATTGATATTAATATTAAATTTTATATTTATATTAATATAAAATTATAATCTTGGAGGACGTTTCGGATGCAACAAAGGCATCCTTTAGATCCCTCTCAGTTCTAGTAATTATGTTCACATCATTCGCATAAGCAAGTATTTGGAATTAATTTATTAAAAATAGTCCCATCTATGTTAATTACAAATTCTCGAATATTGTACCGCAATGCAATGTTGAAAAAGGATAGTAGTAATCGAGTTGGTTCATTTGATTAAAAGTAGATGTAAGCATTTCGCTGTATAAAAATATTTCAAATACGCGTAATTATAAAGATTATTAATACACACACACACACAGTTACGATAAACTTTGAATAGTCTTAGCTGTTTTTTATTTTTTTTTTTTCAAGTTAAATCAAGCAGCATACAAATATTAATCTAAATTGCGATTTATTTGCATTTAAAATTTAATACCTTATAAAAACAGAACTTTTCGTTGAATCCTAGGCTCTAAAAAGATAATATATTCAAAATCTTTTATTGGTTATCTTTATAATAAAAATACTTTAAAGATTATTTTTCTTGTGCTTGTGGAGGGAAAATATAAAATTATATACTTTTATTACGATTTTGTAATTTATCTATTACCAAAATATCGATAAAACTTTCAAAAAAAATTGCGTAAAATTTAAATAGGCAGCAATATTTTTTTTTAAAAAATCCAAATTAAAAAATGATAGAGCACAGACTATTTTTTCACGTTGAAAATAGGCTTAAACCTATGTGTTGTTGTTACTAATGCCACCTGATCGGCAAAGACCAGATCAAGGCCCACGAAATTCATCATGGTAAAGGGATAAGTGACGCCTGACGTAGCTTTGAGCACAATACATGGGTGACAGAATGTGATTTAGCTCAGTTTCACCCCAATTTAGAGGGAGAACATCCTGGGGTGGTCAGGGGCCTTCCACCCACCTCACGAGAGGACTTGCGGTTCGACGGCTATTTAAAGTAATCCCATCCCGCGAAGGCACTATATATCTACAAACATCCATGTCTTCTTCGGGATTCGAACCCAATCCCAACGGCACAGCAGTCAGCGTCGCTAACCACTATACCGGATGGGCGACTAAACCTATAATGTATAAACCTATGTTATACCTTATGTTAAACTATTTTTTCAGGAAGTACAGCATTTATTTTCTCAATACGTTAGAAATGGGAAAGATTTGTTATACGTTATGATTTAAGAGTTTTTATTAGGACTTTATTCTTAGCTTTTGTAACAAGAATTTATTTCCAGACGATTTTTACTTTTCTACGTATTATTTTGTTTAAATACATAATTCATTAGAGTTTGTTCTAAAAAGAATTATTTTGCCTTATAAATTAAAACAAATAAAATATTCTTGGAATTGGAAAAAGCAAAATCATGCAATCATTTTGATTTTATACAGCTTAAGGCAATATTTAAATTTGTGTGTGTGTGTTTTTTTCATTTTGGCTTATTTATGAATCGACCCATCAAATTTTCAAAAATCCATTTAACATAGCATAAAATAAAAAATTTCTACTTTTATTTACTCAAAGAGTCTCGTTGATTAATATTGATCTGTCAATTTGTTCGAACTAAAATTTGTCCTATTTCGACTTTATCCTTATCTTTTATAACAATTTACTTCGAGACAATTTTTATTTAAAACGAAATTTTCTTTAAATATATACATAATTCATTAGAATTTGTTCTAAAAAGAATTCTTTTGCCTTATAAATTAAAATAAACAAAATATTGTTTGAATTGGGTAAAGCAGCAAAACCATACAAGTTTTTCACACAATTCCGTTTGTTTTAAGGCAATATTTAAACTCGATTTTTTTTTAAATTGTGGCTTATTTTTGAAATGATCAATCAAATAATAAAATATCTATTTAACATTGCATAAAATACAATTTTTCTATTTTTATTCGCACAGAAGATTGCGTTTAATAATATTGATCTCTCACTTAGTTTCGAACTAAAACCTTCTACTAGAGTTCTAAATTTGACCTTTTTTCCGCCACCTGAGTACATTTGATGGAATTGCCTTCCGAAAGATAGAATTCCTTTGAGATTATTTGAACATGTGTCCATCCATTTCATCACCTACATAAATTATATGTGACGCCTCTCCAGAGCTCTCTCTGAAATTCGCTTAATAGGATGAGAATTTCAAGTGGTGGATAACGTGAAATTCATTGCAATTAACAGGATTTGTGTACATGATGACGAACAGGTGCAATGAATTTGTGAAGTGCTGATGGATTAGATTCACACCATGGCACCTTGATACTTTTAAAACTTAATATACCTGGAAATATTACCCAATAAAAATAACCTTTATATAAGAAATAGGTCTTTCAAGGTATCCCAACACGTTCGGAGTACTTTTTTGAGGATAGCACACTAAAGAAGCGATTCTAAAACTGTGGGGCGTGTCCCCCTCCGAGGGCATGATAACTCTACGAAGGGGGCGCGAGCCTATTAAAAAGGGGAAACAAAAGATTATTTTTTAAAACAAATATTAATTTATTGAAAGTAAGCAAACAAAATACATTCTGATATAGTAAAAAATAAAACACATATTTACAATGATATAATACACTTATGAATGTATAAAAACTGCACAATGTATTTTATAATTAATTTAATAATAGGGTCTTATTTAAACTTATGGGCTTGTCACATATAAAATTATGTACAAAAATTAAGACTCATCTTGATAATTCGTAAGGTGTTTATAATTAATCTCTTAACTGCCGATTAAAAGTTAGACAATTCACTCCCCAATGCCATCGTTTTCCAAGTAAGCTTGCGCATGTGAAGTATGGGGGGGGTGAGGAATAAATGAGCAAATCTTCTGAAACAAGTAAATTCTTCGCAAACACTGTCAAGGTCCTTTTAATACATTCCAAAGGCTTCGGACTAATTTTATGGGTGGCAGTGCACAGAAAAGATCGAACTTTAGAAAGACGTATATATACGTCTGGGGCAATTAACACTTTGGCTGAGCGAGACGTTTATATACGCGGGGGGGGGAGCACTTAAGAGGAATAAGTAGTATTGTAGCCTTAGTATTTAAAATAGTATTTAAAAACGTAAGAGTATAATATTATTGAATTTAATACATTGTTATCGTTTGGAGGATGGGGGGCGATGAAAATAATGATTGAATATTGGGTCGCAAATATTTAAAGTTTGAGAAGCACTACACTAAAGCATTATAAATGCTTTTTTAAGGATCAATACTAAGAAATATTAGTAGTTAATCACGCATTCAGTAATATTTAAAATTAATTATCTAAATTTTACAAAAATCACACAATTATAAGAGAAATTTTAATAACTCTTTAAAGCAGTTAAAGAAAAATAAACTGAGAGATTTGAATTAAAATATTACTAAAATATACTACACGAATTTATCTAGTGAATGCACTAAAAAATATTTTTTATATATAAGAATGGTCTATTAAAATATAAAAATTAAATATAAAATAATGTTTTATATAATAAATGTCATTATATTATATATTTATAACAATATATTCTAATAATTTTTTATTAGCATTCCCTTGAAAATAATATAAATATCAGGTTGAAAAAGTTTCATAAAAATACATTTGAAATATTTTGAGTTGTTCAGAGCCTCCACGATGGATAGAATTTGAATAATTTAAATGTTCACTTCTGGTATTATAAAGATCCACTTCTCCAGTTTTTCTAATTTTATTTTCTCAGCCTTTTAAGGTAACGTAGAGGCAAAATAAAATATGTTTAGTAATGCCAAAATATTGCTCGTTTCAATAATATAAAAATCCAAAAATGTATGCAGGGTTCGAATTGGTTTATTTGAACGTGTTCGGATACCTAAAATTGCATGAAGAACCAAACTCATTTGTGTGCAATTCTCTTTTTCTTAAATAGAAGATTTTTCAAAACAGAAAAGAAGACAAAACGATACTGAGAATGATAATGTTACAAAAATTTATTATTATTCATATTAAGATGTAAATATTAGAAAAAAAAAATATTTAAATTGATTTTAAAATTCAGTGGAACCTTCAAGAACATACGTAAGAATTTAAAAACAAAACGTAGAATTAATTAATTTTGATTACTACATTAATATACACTATAGTATATTGATGCCTATAATAATAGTAGCCTGTCTAGCATCAAAAGATTATTTTTCTCGTAAAATCGATTCTATTGAAGAACTGATATTATTTATAGCAATCGAAATATGAGCAGCCTCTTTCTCGATTCTGGAAAGGAATTATATTTGCCATTGCTGCAAAATAATAATAAAAAATAAATCCGTTTAGAAATGTGTAAAAAAAATTTAATCTGAATTAATTGTTAAAGTTTAAAAATACCCTTCAAGGAAATCTTCGTTCTGAAAATTCCCGTTTTTTTTTTTTTTTAATTTACTTGAGTTTCAAGAAAATTCAAACAAAAACAAAATTTGGGAACCAGATTCTTGGCTAATTTTTAATGTGTCATAAAACGATAAGGATTGTACGATTTGTTTCTTGTATTACGCTTTTTTCAAACTATTTATTTCAGGTTTTGTCTTCTTTTTTACTCACAAATTAGAAGGTAAAAACATAATTGTGGAAAAAAATACAAAAAAAAAAAAAAAAAACAAAAATATAAAAAAAAAAAAAATTTAACTCTTAAAAATTAAATATTTATTTTCTTTAGCTCGATAACAAAAGTAATTTTTTTTTTTTTCATATTCTATCAAGATCAATTTTTTTTCCTTCCAAAATTCAGTTTGAAAATTTCTTCTATATTTGTAATTCTAAAGAGTTTGATTGGGCTTAATATAATAATAAAAAAAGTTTTCCAAAAGAAAAAATTCTTAAAATTTAATTTTTTTTTTTAAAAAAAAATTGCTTAAATGTATCAAAAAATTTCATGAGTTTATCAAAAAAATTTAACTTAGAGAATATTGTACGTTTCATGTATGTACAAACAGATAAAAGATTTTCGTTTAAGAACGTACTTTTATTTTTATTGCTTTTACCCTGAATGCAGATAAAACTTGAGTGTTTCGGTCAGCAAAAATGTAGGCGTTTAAAATTAATGATACAAATATTTTTTTTTTCAAACAAAGAAGAAAAAAAAAGAAAATTATTTCTGTTTAAGCATAGCCTATCTCTTTTTCTCTTTTTTCTAGTACTAAAATCGAATAAATCACTCGATTTCAATAAAAAAAAAAGAATTGAAGACTCGTGTATACATGAATTTAATCTTTGCATTAGGGCTGACTGGAGAGGGATAGAAAAAATACTTTTTCCCTATGTTTTTAGTTATAAAAGAAGTGGCTGCTTTTAATATTATCGTTTAGTTGCTTCGTGATGATTCTTTACTTTTATTTGTTCTTTTATTGTTTGGAAAGAGACTTTATTTTATGTTCGGCTTTTTTTTTCTCTAGTCTTACAACGCAAATCTTAAAAAAAAAAATTTTGAAAAAAAATACCATCGGTGATATTTTTGAATGATTTTCAGTATTCTCTAGCACTTATATTAATTTAATATAAATAAAACAACTTATAACAAAGAAAATCATACTTTAGAGTTAAATTTATGTGCTATTTAGATCAAATTCCTTTAAGCTGTAATATTATTTTATTAAATATTTTACGTGCAATTAACATTAATATTTAACTTTGAATCCCCCTTGGAAAGATTTCCTGATCAATAATTTTTAGACTTTTTAAAATTATTCACAAATATTTTCTGATTAATTGGCACTTCTTTTTGTTTCTAGCAAAGAAAAAAATCAATTTTATGTTCCAAAAATCAGATTTATAAAAATTTTGTGGACTTACTTATAATACCGTAGGATAATTTGTCATGTGAAAAGATGTTGGCAAATGGTACGATAGTGAAAACTGTTCACATGCAGGTGCAAACACAATAATATTACTCGTGTGTACGATGTGGCCTAGTGGTCATGGTCACGGGCTCGTGGACATCGTTGTCGAGTAGTGGTTTCGAATCCTGTTGCCACGGAAGACCTGCCGTGTAGAGCAGCTGATGCACGTTGAATCTGTCGGAAATTAAAGACGTCCCGTTGGCATGGTTTGGAAGTTAGAAGTGTGTGATTCAAGCTCAGGTGTTGCCCTCGTCACTTGGCCATGGCTCAAAATTACGAGATCCATCATTAATAGTCCTCGTGTTGTTATTCATGCGCATACGATGCACTTAGCGACCCCTTTAGATTGGCGATGTTTTTTGATTTGGCGGAATAGGTCGACGGTATAATACATAAGAACCAGATTTTCACATGACGAGTTTGAAAAGCCACCATGAAAGTATTGAAATCGTTGTAGTTTCTATGATTTAATTATTTCGCAAGAAACAGAAATTTTATAAAAAAAAAAATCTTTAACTGTTTTTCCTTTTACTCATGTCACGTACGTTATATATGGGTCCGTGGGTAGACTGGTGGTTAGAACAACGGACTCCAGACCGGAAGGCCTAGGTTCTATGCCTGATGCCACCAAACACCCTCAGAGTACACACGGAGTACGTGCTCGTTAAATCAGTGGGTCCGAAAGTCTTGTGGGCTGAATCACAAGTGCAGGGGACTGAAGAATATTTCCCTCCCTTTCAGTTCCATACCCAAATTGTGGAGGTATAGAGATAGGTGGTGTGTCGCCATCTATCGTTCCGTCGGGGAATTTCGCCGAGCTAATTCGGACTGTCACCTGTATGGTGCTCAAGACCAATGGCAGGCGTACTTCTAGCCCCTTGCGAAGATGAATTTTGTGGGTCTCGATCTGACCACGTCAGACAGGTGGCATTAGAAATAACAAAAACGTTATAATATTTATTTTGAAGATACTCTTATAAGCACAAACAATGTATCTGTTTTTCGACGATCTCGACATGTCATATTTAATTCCACATTTCTGAAAACAGCTTCAAAATGTTCCAATCTTTATCCAAATAAGGAATGCACAGATTTTAAAATTTCAGTACTAAATAATATTGTTTTTCTGATGTGGAATGCTTGTTCAGGATTTGAGTATATAAATGAAAAAAATCGAGAAAAATGTAATAAATTCTCAATTTAAGGAATGGGAAAATAATTAACAAATAATTTGTACCTGAATTCCCAAGAAAATTCGAAGAATGCAGCTGTAAATAAATACTCAATATTCTATTGGTGGATTTTACACCAGTGCAAGTCTTCGAGAAATTGATGCAGAATCGTGAGTTTTCTTTAGATATACACAGCAAGTCGTAAGCTTATACATAGTAGAAGGATTCTAAGCCAAAAATACTAAAATAATGCTTGGGTTAACTGTGTAATTTTATTCTCATTTGATTGATACCGAGTCCAAAAAAACAAATATCACGTTTTTACTTCATGCTTATTTGCTTCTCATTTCTCTCCCATCTCGAAACCTCACAAACAATTTTTATCAGATACTAATTTAATTTTTCTTTCATATCTTTGTCTTTTATTATATGTCTTCGTATTTTAAAAGCTTCCAATATCAACTCGGATATTTTTAATTAATTTCATTTGACATTTTGTTGCAATCGAACACGACGAAGAATATAAGGTTGAAAAGACATGCTTTTGTTTAGTTTCGTGTCCTTTAGAGAAAGTTCGAAAGTTCTTCGGAATCAGATAGAACATGCGATCCTATTCAAGTAATGGTATGTTCTAGAAAGATACGACGACTGTGTAAGTCTTTTGCCGGAATTAGAATGTTGCATGCAACCTTTTTAATAATTAAACTTTCGAATACAGATTGTTAATAAAAGTATTTAAGAGTTTTCGTGTACAAGTAAATGGATACTTTAAGTAATGCTACTTGAAACGGAGTTCTACATTGAAAATCAATTTTGCAGAGCCATGTAGAATTTTTGAATAAACGCTTTTGATCTTTGCTCGAGATATTTATATAAATATTTTTCGAAACTGAATGGTAATAGTTACCAGAATTTAAATTTCATTAGAAATGTTGATAAAACCTTATATTTGATGTTTCAATTGTGCTTGTTTTCTTCCATATGAGACATAAATATAGATTTATCCGCAGGTGTTGATGGAAAATAACCCTTTCATCACAAATGTACGCATCATGCCTTCATGCCGGAATCATCTTAATGTATATTTCAATCAACAAATGTCTGAAAATTTTTATAAATATAAAATGAGCGAGTGCATTATTTTAGCAGTCATCACATTCAAAACCTAAAAAAATAAGTGAATATAATTTCGATGTTTTGACTAGAAGGTTTATTTCCATTGTTACTTGCGTATTACGTAGTCGAACAATTTCGTCAAATCAAAATACGTCGCCAAATATCGCGATAAGCTAACAAAAGAGGAAAACCGTTTCGGTCTATGTTCTAACACAACAGTAATAATGACAACACTTGGCAACATGTTCTGAATTGGCGCCGCTTTTTGAATTGAGACAAAATTGGTCGACTGTATAACACGCAAGTACATTTTGTACAACAAAGTACAACAAAACTTGCCAAGTTCTTTTGTAAACAATTTTTTTCCGATCTTAATATTAAAAAAAATTGCTTATTTTATTTAGCGACATATGAGTGATTTATACGATAAAGCGGATTTAAAAGATACGGGAATTATATTTTAATTTTCATATTAAATCTTTTTTTAGTTTTAAAATTATTAAAAGGGCTTTTTCTTGTAGAACCTTTATAAAGCATTTAATATTTTAATAATTTTTTTAAGATTGTAGATGTGAAATTTAAGATAAATTCGGCATTTTCTGAAATATCATGTAACTTTCTCTATTTTTATGTCTTTCAAAAGTTTTATTAATAAACTCGTAAAAAATTGAATTTTTTGAAATTTTTTTCAATTCCTACTACTAGATCTCTCTCTCTCTCTCTTTATATATATATCTTGTTCAAATTTTCAATCTTAATAAAATACTTTCTATTCATCCGTTCAAAGTAGGAATTGACTTAACTTTTTTTTTATAATACTTGTTTTCACTGAAGAAAATAATGAAATAGCTAAGGGTTGTTTATTTATTATGTGAAATATTTTTAATATATGTTCTTTCATATTTGACGAAAAGAGAAAATCATCGAAGGAGGAAGGGAAGGATTCAGATGAAATTTAATTTTGATTAAATTTACAGAAACATTTCTCCTGAAAAGCTGACAATCTCAATTTCAGCTATATTGAGCAACTTTGGTTTCTAAAAACCCCAAATTTTTCAATCGATCGTAGAAGTTATAAATAAAAGCTTTTGGCAAAAGAAAAAAATTATAAACCAAATGTTATTGCATATAATTTGCATTTTATTTCTTCGAAAAAGCTGACAAAAAAGATTTCATAACTTTAATCTAAATGATATTTTGCTTTTATTCTACAATAGTTCTGTCGTCATAATTTCGAAAGTTTTTGAAGAAGTCAAGGAGAATTTTTTAGTTCCGAAATAGATCAAAGGGATTTATTAAAAAAACTCTCCTGAAGTGAACCTTGATAAATTTGCTCTTAATACCCAGTAAAATGCATTTTTTGTAACCGAGAAGGATTTGGATTGTTTTAAAGCAAAGGATAAAGGTAATTGGGTATTTTTCCATTTCGCCGGCACAGGCGATTTCTCCACCAAAAATGAATACAATCGACACAAAATGGAATATTCCCTCAAGTAACCTTTTGCTACCACATTTTCAAAACAAGTCGTGGTCTTTCTTATGTAACGTCTTTTCTATACTACATAAAAAACGGATGAAAAATCAATGCGAACTAATATCTATTGGTATTTTATGTGTAAATTGTGTTTTCGCCAACTTGGCAAGATTTGCAGCCAGCGAAACGGAAAGGTATCAATAATTGCTAGGGCGGAAAATAGTAATAGTAATTTATTATAATTGCTTTTGAATTAAAGGAATAATATATTTTCCTCATTTGGTGGCCTATTGAAATAAATATTGTTCGTTAAAGCAATTTATATTCATTATTTTCAAATTCATATTTCACATTTCGTAATAGTGTTTCTTAATGTGTTTTAGTACTGTGTTTAAATATTCATACAATTTTTTAAGTCAGTAGTAGTACTAAATAATAATAATCATTTTGAAACAATAGATGCGTTAATTCTTTATTTTGCAGTGATTTTAATAATTTGTTAATTCTCCAAAACTAACCAACTATTAGTGATAATTTCAAATTTATGGTAAATTTATTAGTAAGAATATTAATTTGCATGCTTTGACATCCCATAAAATGTACATAAGAATTATTCAGAGGAATGCATCCAAAAAATTCTAATTTTATTAAATTTTATTTTAACACTTACAAAATCGATCCAATTATATTTTCTTCTGGACTGTATTTATTTAGAATATTGTAGTGATTCATCTCAAAATTTTTTCATTTCAAGCCTATTTTTCTCAGAAAAGAAATATATTTTTTTCCTTGATAAAGAAATTCGAATAATTTTTAGAATAATATCCGATTTATAGTTTTCTTCATAAGTTAAGAACCTTACATGAGCTATTGTTAGTTTTATATTTATCTACATAAAAATAGATCTCTTTAAACTTTACAATTGGGTTGTTGAAAAGCAGCCGATGACTCCAATTATTTGAATAACAGATTTATTAATGGACGAGGACTACAAGAAGACGAATTGAAGTATGTTATAACAGAATATTTACAATACAACAAATCACACTGTTAGAAGTAAGCTTTACAACGTTCCAGAAACAGCACTCTAAGCATTTCTACTAGCAGGAATTTAGACAGATTAAGTCTCTTTGTCTTACCACAACCAAAGCACACGACTGAAATTTGTCTCTAAGGTCCTTTTTATAGCCTCAGAAAAATTTCCAGAATTGTCGATTCCAATTCTCGATGGTTCCTTGGCAATAAAATATTTCCTCCAAATTTGACACCAGCAGTGATAAAATCACCAATCTGGTAACTCTGGTCATGTCTTTTGGGGTTGCCATGATCTTTTTTTTTTTCAAGTTGATTCTTGGAAGTGAACTTTGCCTGTAAAACTCAATTTTCTACAAGGAAAATGAAACTGCAGGGAAAACAACATACGTGACGGTTGGCAATGTCTTTTAATGCAACCACAGACATATATCTTATTAATTCATTTCATTCCAGACAAAAATAAAAAGCGTTAATTTATTTGTATTTTTTAAGTTAAGTTTTATTTTTTAAGTCAAAATGCTTTCGAATTCTATTCAAACAACGCGCCTCTTGTTTTGATTAGTGACAATATTAAATGTTTTAATTCAGATATTTTTCAATTTCTGTAATTACTACAGATATAAGTTTATAGACGCGTCATAAAAGTTTAGTAGAAGCTAATTGCTTATAAATAGAATTAAATTACAGAAAATTCGTTCATTAGTAACTTCATAATTAAACAACATTTAGACAAAAATTCAATGACAGTCCAATTAGTGTGTAATTAAGAATATAAAAGGTGCTTATAGAAATATTTTCAGTTGTTATTTCATAAGTGCTTTCAAACTGACATAGTTTAAAATGATGGAATAAAACTATTTATTTCTAGATGATTAATTAAACTGAGGATTCATAAAACTTTTAAAAAATGGTATAGCATGCTAATATTATACGCATTATTGAATGAATTACCATTATTCGTTTTTTAAGAAACCATAATTCTTTTAAAATAAAGTTTTAGTGCATAGTTACATTTAAACACTCAATTGATTTTTCTTCAAAAAATATAGTTTCACCATTTGAAGTAATAATTGTCATTTAAGGAAATTTTATTCGTGAAAAACCAATAAAAAGAAACTAAAACGGTATTTCAATGTTTTGCAATTCAAAAAAACCATTAAAATCATGCATTGTTTATAAATGTGAGATTTCCTTCTTAATTTATATGGTCTTTTGAGATTTTGTCCTTTGTGAATAGTGCTTTTAAATAATGTTTACTGTACAGATACATAAAAACAAAAGAGAAGAAAAAATAACAAAAACTATAACCTATGATACATATTTTTCATTATCGGATATTACACTGAGTTCACCAAACTTGAATAAATTCTTTCTTTTTTGAGAAACCCAATATATATTAAGAATTAGAAGTTAAAACTATCATTTTTAGTTAAAAAGTGAAGAGCTTTGGATATCTTAAAGACGAAAAATTTTTCCTCTTGTTTTCTATTTGTATTTTTCTTTCTCAATCGCTCTTAACTCTGGAATTATCTCAACACAAAAGATAAATATTTTTGATTTAAGTACGTTAGCGAAAAAATTCGAAATGCGTGCTATTTTATCTCTCTTTTGTTTGTAATTTAAGTGTAAGTCAAGTTAAAAACCAATAACAACACGTACTTTATTTTTATTTAATTTTCATCAGCTTTTATCAAAAGATTGTAGAAACGGCTTCGTCTAAATTCCTTTTTATGTATGTGTCTATATGTGTACATTTGTAAAATCAATGTGTTTAAGCATCAAAAGAATCAATATAATATCCTTAAAATCCAAGAGTATAGTATATAAAATGTTTTTAAAAGACATAATTTTTTTTTTTTGCACACACAAACAAATCCACCTTTTTTTTTTTAAATAAAGCATCCTTACTTGCATTTAACAATGCATTTAAGGTATCCGACTACCCTACAAATATTATTTTTTTTAAAAATTGACATTTTTTTTATGTTTTTATTTTATAGCCTATCTTATTATCTTTATAAAAATTCCAAATTTTTTATTTTTCATTCACTAGAACAAAATTTACGAGTGTTTTAGTAAAGCAAATGCCATAATTTTAAACGAGATGTCAAACTTTAAAAGGCGTTTTACTCGAAAAGTGTTTTTTTCGAAAAACTCAAACGGGGGCAGCGATTGCTCAAAAAGCTTTACGAATCTGAAATTTTTACTGAATCTGTTTTTGAATTTTACTGAATGAAATCTTTACTGAAATTTTTTGTGTATGTTCTGTGTAATATTAAAAGTGTTTAAACCTTCAGATTTATCAATCAATGTTTTATTACAAAATTTACAGTTCTTAATGTGAATATAATCACTGCTTTTTTAAGCAATTTCTTACAATAACTAAGATAAAGGGCTCTAGTATTTATAAAAAGTAAAATATCTCTTATGCTGAAGGTCATTTCAAAAAGGAATGCCTAAGTAATACATCAAAATTGAAAAATTGAGAATTTGTTCATTTACCATTTGTAAGGAACGGTAATTTTTTGTCAATTTTTACCCAATTTTTCCCATTTTACTAGTGATAATTTATTTTTCTTTTCTTAATTTTAGCCTTTTTCCCCCTAAAATGCATTAAATAAAACTAAAAGCTACAAAAAAATCTCCATATTTCCATTTTTTCGGACAAAAGTTGTCGCAAGTAGTCGAATACCTTAAAGACTATTTTAATATGCGTAAAAAACAATGTCATTGTTATTTCAATTCATTTTAAGACTGAAATATTACTTTTGATATCATTTGTCAAATAAACTCAAAACAGTTTCCACAAATGTCAGACATAAATGTCTTATAATGCAGTACATAGCTTAATACAAAAAAATCCCACACACATCAATTTTCCTCCCATATATTAATGAACAAAATTTTTTGCAAACATATATCAATATTTTAACTACTTGAAAAATCATTTATCATTTTTTTCATTTATAAAGATAGCTAGTTGAAAAAAAAAACACTCAATTTAGTTTCAATAAGACTTTTGACATTTTTTAAGCATAAACTGCCTGAAATATCAAAAATAATCAAAATAAATACTAATTAAAAATGCGTAAAAAAAAATTTCTTTTTGTTTATTTTTTTTTTTTTTTATCTTTTTCCAATTTAATTATCCTTTTGTTTGAGAAAAACAAAACCGCAATTTCTTTTTGTCAAAAAAATTGCAGAGGTGTCAATTTAAAACGAAGAAAGAAGGTAAAACAAAGACAAAAAATTGATGTTTTAATATCCTGTTTGACAAAACTGTATTTCCTCTTTTACTCGAAAAGGTAAATTTTGTCATGATATTGTCTTTTTAAAACAGTTTGATTGGCCATTTTTGCCCGTTTTTTGCTGTTCTCTTTCGTTAGTCTTTTCTTTCTAATGATTAGAAACATTTTCGTTATATTAAATAATATATTTTCTTAAATATTAAAATATGATTTTAAGAATTACACATACAATGAATGTATATTTCGTAAATAATTAAAGTTCATCTTTCATGTTCACAAGCTATAAAATGATTTTACATAAAAAAAGAAATAAACTATATTCAGAACTTAATACTATAGATCAGGGGTACTCAACCTTTTTTTCTGCTGGGCCGTATATATATGTTAGTTATTTCACACGGGCCACAACATGAGGATAAAT
>BMAV01011729.1:42387-70030 GCA_019973955.1 Trichonephila inaurata madagascariensis | reverse complement strand
GCCTTAAGACCAAGATAACATTGGAAATTTAAAATGTGGAAAATTGATCAAAACATTATAACTCCTGTGTTTTGCTTTTTCTTAATTATTATTTTTTACGTTTTTTTATTTTTGTCACTAACACTAAATTAAACGCATTTGAAAAACACTCCTTCACAATTTCTGCTCCTGTAAACGATTTCATATGGTTACCAATAATAAAACAAATTTCATAGGATGTCTTTGTTACCGCTGTTATATGACCACTGACAAAACACTTTGTTGCTGTTGCGAAGATTATTAAAGAAAGCCTATTTATCCCCTCTTGAAAGAGATCTTCGAGGAAAAGAGTCATTGAATGAGATTCCTGTTTATTGGTACTTTTTAAATACAGCACTTTCGTGACAAATCAAACAATTACTGATCCATGTTTGTTTTTTACTGCAAAATAGTCAACCTCCCAATCGCCTTGAAATGATTTTTTTCGAATATTTTTCGCTTGCAAGATATGAAAGATAGTTAAAAATTAATTCCTCCCCCATAAAATTGTCGCTTCTCCACTGATATTACCAGTAACCGTAACCATTCCAAATAGAAAAAGAATATCAATTCATACCCGAACGACACCGACAGCAAAAAGTAAAACTTATATATTTGATTTCGTGAAAAAGAATTTCCTAACAAATTTTTAACACAATGTTCTTGAATAAGTAAATTCCCCACAGCAATGGACCATGACCGGGCCACTTAAAAAGGCTTGGTGGGCCGCAGGTTGAGTATCACTGCTATAGATTATATATTATTCATGTCAGTATGTATTATTTAAAAGTTTTAATTTATTTTTGTTCAACTGTTTGGACCTAATTATACCTTTATTACTAACTAATCTTTATTTGTGTCATTAACATGTTTCCACTTATTTTTTCAATTCTTATTAATATATATTTTGTGTAAAACAATTATTTTCGGTCATAGAATATACCAAAGCCTTTGATTAAGTACTTCTCTCTTCGCGATGGCAACACGTATGTTTTGAATGAATTTTTCCAATTCAACCAATGGACGGTCATATGATAAATGTAATGATCTCCACTGAACTCCAATCCGACATAAGATATGTAATTGTTATCTTACTTGTAAAATTTAGATAAAATTTCAAATTTGATGTAAAGATGTTCAAATATTAAGATTCCTCAAAAAGTTTTTCAAAATTATAAAAAGTTACACCATACAAATACTTTAAAATCAAGTGTATTTTGTACATATATGTGCCTTACTACTCTTAACAAATATATACTTTTTAAAAGAAATTTTCTGCTGAAAGCAAAAGTTGGCAACAGCGAAACGTATGAACTGATTGGCTGGGAACACGTGATTGCAGCTATCATATGACTAAGACGACTCATGAATTTAGCCTATTACTATTTGTCACTGGCTAGTAGAAAATAGAAACCCAGTCGCTGATGTCCGGGGTTCAAATACCAGATTGGGCAAAGTCAACTCAACCTTTCATCCCTTCAGTAGGTCGATAAATGAAGCTTGCTTGGGAACTGAACACTGGGGGTTCAGTGATAGACTGAACCGAGACATCTTCACATGCACCCCAGTGCCTAAGGTCGCGAAAACTGAAATAGGCACAGTAGGACTTGGCCCTCATGGGCTGTTGCACCCCTGAGTTCAGTTAAGTAGAAAATTGCTGCATGAAGCTGCTGGTACTTGTTTAACGTTTTCTTCGAAAAATAAAACTGTCCTCTTCCAAAATCCTTCATCCTTTGGTTGACTATTTATGAAACAAAGTTTTTTAAAAAAATATTCTGGTTGATATTTTTTGTGTAAATTACATGATAGAGTTCTATGCATTACATGATATTAAATCTAAGTAACATATCATATTTTAATCAAATTTTAAAAATTATACTGTTACCCAAAGATAATTTCCCAAATTTTCTTGTTAATAATTAATTATATATACTTCAACTAAAATTCTAAAATATTTAATTACTTTTGTCTAGAATTAAAAAAAAAAGATATTTATTGTTCAGTAATTCATCGCAATGTGAAACATAACCTTTTTTCCTTAAGACATAAAAACCAACCAATTAAAAATTCTTATAGAATTTAACAAGCAGCATAATAAACCAATTTTATTCATAGTAAGTATTAACGTATCATATCACTTAAAAAGGAAACTATGAAGTGGAAATATTAATTATCACCTTTAGAGTGTTTCTATAGCCAGTAAGCGAACCCTTTTCTGATCACATTCCCTTAAAATCAAAATAATTATAAGAAGTAACCCCCTTTAACACACACATCGTGAGTCTACTTTTATCATATACCCTTAAGTATCACTTTTCATATTCCTTGGGGTTACACGTACCCCACTTTGGAGACTACTGCTAAAAGCTATTGAATACGCTGTAAGAATATAAAATGATCAATTTTCTTAAGGCATCAAACATTTTTCACTTTGAGGTTTATAAAATAATAATGTCGCAAAACTACATAATTGAGAAGATGTTTAAAAATGAGTGAACTTTTCTTTCGAATAAAAAAAGTAATAATAATATCATGTAACTACTTGATATTTTTTCCAGTTTGGATTTTTTATGAATTAAATAAAATATGTACTTCATTTATCACATCTAGATGCCTAAGTAAACTTTTAACAATAAAGTTTCTCTTTTGAAGAAAATTTTAAACGCATGAAATTACAAAATAGGACAAAAAATTAACCAGTATATATTGCTGTTCAAAAATAATGAACTAACTTCTCAAAAATTTGTTTTATATGAATTTTAAATATAAAATTCTTATATTAAACCTTGAAAAAATATAATACTTGTTTCATATCCATTAGTACACTGATAAAGCAGTTTTTCTGTATTTATAATTTCCATAAGAAATAAAACTTAAAAGTGAAAAAATTCTTTAAAACTTAGTTTTTCTATTACATTTATACTGATATTGAAACATGTATAGCGTTATGGAGACTGTTTTCAAAAATATTATCCTTAAAAAGCATTTTCAGGTCAAATGCGTCAAAAATTGACAAAAGACTCTAAAAATTACTCTGGAGACTTAAAATGAATCATATTTTTGATCAAAAAATCAGTTTAAACATTTTTAATTTTAAGAAAGCCACGATAGAGCAATTACCTATCGCTAATGGATTAAATCCCGAAAGATCTTTTAAAAAAGATATATCAATTAAGATCACTATTAATATAAGCTACAAGATATTTCATATTAAAAAGAGCTCAATATATTCGCTGATGTTTTTTTGAAAAATCCTGATACAAACATGAATAAGTAAATAAGGAGGGAAAAAACAAAATAATCGAGTTTTTGAATTTAAGATCGAGATTTAATTAAAGTAGGATATCCTGTCGCTCTTTCTCGGTAAAAAATTCTTTTTGCACTTCGTTATTACTTGTTTTTTTCTTCTGAAATTTATTTTTAAAGAAAGCTGTTAGCTTGTATTAGATAAAAAAAAATATGTGTTTATTATTTATGGTAAATATTTCAAAGAGAGCTAATCGTTTGAGTTTTTCCCCCTCATATTGGGGGGGAAATTATCTTATGGAATGGCTGGATGTACTTTAAACATAAAACATGTTGTTGGGAGATCAAATGTGTTGCTGTTTCCCCTGCTCATTTTTTTTCCTCTTTTAAAATTTATGCGGATATACAGCGTTGCACGTGTTAAAAAAATATTCGAACTGATTTTTTATTCAAAATTATACTTGAACAAATAGAAGCACACCATAAAAAGATGAAGTAAACAAATTTTTACTCCGTGTGCTATTTATTAACACAACTGTTTGTAACTAAAATTGGATTTTCAAAAACACATACACAAAGAATTGAAAAAAAATGACTTCTTTCTTTAAAGTATGAAGAATATTTCGAGATTCGCATTGAATTAATAAAGTAAGCTCAATGAAATATAAGAATATTATGAAATAAAATATTTTTGAAAATAGAGTTTAATAATGTTATTACGCTTTGTGACATACATAACGATTTTTAGTTCAATAAAGCTTTTGTTTGTTTTTAATATTTTTGAACCTTCAGGACATCGCTTTTAAATGTTTGAAAAATCAACACCTCTTCCAGTAACTATAAATGTTACTGTAATGTGTCTGAACTTTTATCGCATGTCTCTGCTTTTCTATCACTGAATGACGTCATACTAATTATCAACCCATCAGGTGACATGGGTAGTTCTAGGACTTTCCTTATTCCTTTGCAGGGTTCTCAGAGAAGAAAAAAGAGATTGGGTGTTGCATCCGAAATTTTTTACATGTTTTTTGTCCTCGTAAAATAAAAGGCTTCATTGAAAAAAGTTTATTTATGAACAACATATTAAGAAATCTCGTTTTCAACAAGACTCAAAGAACACTATTGAATGCTCTTATGCAAGGTGTCCCCGAATACCGTGTATAAACTTGGAGAAGAGAACATCCTGAGGAAACGTAACCCTAACTACATAAAGAGACACAAAGACAGAGTAAGGCCCCATTGCAGAATGGAGTTGTAAAACACTTTATTACAAAAAAAAAACAATAATAAATTAAAAGTGCGACATTAAAGCATCCCAGGATGTGTTTGAAATTGGCATGTGTGCACGCACGACACCGACGCGACATGGATTGGTGTACATGTTCGAAAATACCGGGCGTTTCATGGATCGTAGCAGCAGCGATAGATATTCATGCCACCAGGTCCATTTCAGATTTGACGGTCGTTTCGTCAATCGTGTCTCTGAAAGATCCCTGTTCCGCCAGATTCTGATGCACCCGAGCGAACGTTGGATGATTCGGTTGCCACCTCGTTGAAAATCTTTTCCCATACAACCGAACAGCAACACGTCCATTTCCGTTGGCTGGGTCGCAGATGAAGTGGATATCCCCCAACTCGGCGTTCGTTTAACCATTCATCTTCATCGCACGCTGTCCATGTCTGAAATGAGGAAACCGACCTTGCGAGCTCACGCACAGTGTCGCCTGTCGCTTTCCTGTGTAATTATGGCTCCTCAGGATGTTCTCTACCTCCCCTCCAAGTTTGTACACGGCATTCGGGGACACCCTGTAAATATAATTTTTTTCGTATTTAATTAAATCTTTGTAGCAATCTTTCACTCAGGCTGGTTTGAGGATTCACAGAATGAGCAGCCATCTTTAAAAATCATTACACTTTTTATTGTGATATCTGTCATTTGCTACCAAGTTTTGGAGCTAATAGAGAAGGAATCAGTTTTAGCCTATTCAAAATATTTTTTTGAAAAAGTACTTATCATCAAATGCAGGTACTTGGCTTGATTCCTTGAACTCGAACCACAAGATTCCTAATCCCTTTTCTGTTAACACTAACAATTCAAATATGAACTGTAATTTAACAACACCCCCAATTGCTATCTTCCTTTGAGAACTCAATTCACTTGTCTTTAAATAATAGTTCCATTTTGCATACTTCACGTTTCCTTTACAGAAACAGGTTTTTTAATCAAACAATCTATCAAAAGTATTTACGCTTGAGGATTAGTAGAAGGGCTTGAGGAGAGCCCATCACATGATTTGAAAAATGTTGTATTGGCTCTATACAATGATTCATTCTAACATATTTTTAATATATGTGTAGATTCATAACTTCATGAATAATATTGGTATGTGAGAAGCATTTTTGTATTAAAAAGTTTTAGAAACTTTCAAAACGCCAGCTAATAATGTTTTCTTTGGCCTTAAAATAGATAAAATAGCACTTATAATTCGTTTTATTACGAATTATTTCATTTTTATTATCAGTTTTTCTTTCAGTATATTAGTCAATTTCTACAACTATTATTTTGTTTCGCATTTAAAATAACTGCAATTTGAGCTAAATTCCTTTTATAAGTTCTTGTGTATTTATAAATTAAAGTATTGCGAATCTTAATCTGCAAAAAAATTTTAATTACTATTTTTTTGTCCCTTTCTCAAGCATTTAAAATTTGACGAAAAGTTCATACTTTAAGTACAGCTTAGTATCCTAAAACTTTAAAACTAATAAGCCTCAATATCCAGAACAACTTTGACAATATTTTTCGACAGCCGTTCACAAACTTAAAACCACTGATACATGTTTCTCGAATTATTTTCAGACCCAATAAAATAAAAAAAAACTGAAAATCATTCTGAACTTTTAAAAATTTAATCACAAAAGCTACATTAAGATTTATGTATTTACAAATCGCACACATAACTTACGATTTTTAGTATATTCCGAAGTCATTTAAGTTTGCGTTTAAGTCTGTCATAAATTTCCACTTTTGAAACATTCACCGACGCAGTTGTTCCATTTTTATCCCATAATCCTCTGCTTCCAACTTCCGTTCAATAAATTACCGCTGATGATACTTCATAAATATTCATACAACAGGAAAAGGCAGCACGATGAATAAGCAGTTAGAAATTTTCACACATACTCTGACATTTAATCGCTTTTTAAACCTTTTGCAGATTTAAAGTATTAAAATTTAGGGCTCTTCTAAAGACGGTCCAATTATCATAATTATCGAATCTTGGGACTCAAACACTCGCAGTTTTGCAATTCAAAGAATGCCTTTCATTACAGTGTTCTAATTTGTATGTATTACTTTTTTTTAGAATGAAGAAACGTTATGTAGATACATATCATTGTTCATATTTCTCAATTAAGTTTGTAGATTTTACTTATTAATGGTTATTTAAAAATTGTAAAGAGATTAAGAAGGTTTTATATATATATAGAAAGAGAGAGAGAGATGAAAAATGTATGTTGATAAAAAGAATTTCGAAGAACTGTTTCAGTATATGAAGAAAGGAAAGCAAAATTTACACATTTTTTTATGTTTACTATGGAACTGAGGATTGGTATTTACCATTGCAGAACCTAGTACATTCCCTGGGAGCTGTTATCACTTTTTAGTGAGGCACCATATACATGGAATACTATTCGCCGCAATGTAACTTTGACACCCTCAGTTTTCTGGACAGAGGGAGGCACCTGAGCTCTAACAATGTGAAATCGTACTTATGAATTTTCTTTTGCCGAGAGCACCCAAGCCAAACATGCACCTTTAACATGCCGCATAATCATACCGTATAGACGCTGCCGATTTTCTGCATCATGAAAATCATACAAACTTAGGCGTACAAGGCCAGTCACAAACCAAATACGCCACCCAGCCAATGAAGTTTCATTAGAATGTCTCTGACACATTAATTTATTAATTAATGTTAATTTATTGTTACACCACTTATTGTGAATTTTTGAGAATGATCTCCCTAAAAGACGTTAAAAAATGTTCACATTTGATATAGTTATAAATGTCTAAGGAAAAGGTATGTTGCAACGTATGATGTGCTTTTAAAATATTCTAACTGGAGTTTTCACTTGTTAGTTTTAAAATATCCCAACTAGCTTTCACAGTCAGGCATTAATGAACTAAATTCAAGTGACGTCACAGTCCCATGACAAATATAATCATGTGTTTTCAGTAAATGAGTTCGCTGTTGTCAACTTTTGAGTCTTCAGAAACTGTCGGTACTTTTCCGTTTGGCCGGCGCAAGTGATAAAGACGCCAAAAATGATACAACCGACACCAAATGGAATATTCTCAAAAAAAAAAGAATATACTTTGCATCTGTTACTGGCCCAATTAACTTTTCTACTCCTTGAGCTTCAAGGATGCCATAATGCTGGAGAAACCAATAGTCACGTGGTACTTTTTTATGTGAGTGTTTTAGCACTTCTGCTATCAAAGTTAATAATTTTTCACGAGCAAGTGCAGTACTTTTTTCCTTTATCCCACTCTTATTTAATAAAGATTCAAATCTCTCTTGCATTCAATCTTTCTTGGTCTCCCATTCCAGCAGGTCATTGCTTGAAAACAGGTTACAAAAATATTTGTTGATAATCTCAAACATAAATGCTCTGTCTATATTCTACGGTTAAAAGAAACGGAAAGAAGGGTATTATACACACACGTCATTGCAAAGCAGCTATAAGGGGTTTAAAATTGGCTAAAAGCAGCTAGAATCGGTTCAAAGAACTTTCGAGTGCAGTATTTTGTACTTTAATGATCAAGTAATCGTTATTCTTTAAAATACCTAGTTAAATCGTTGAATTCAATAATTTTATATACTCTAACTGACCTATAGTTATTTCGTGAAATACCTAGTTGGAGTGTGAAATAACAGAGTTCACACTTGAACGGTAACATATATATAAAAAATTTATTAGTTAGTTTTCGCTAATGTATTTAATTAGATGTAGCTATTATTAATTTGTAAAAAGAAAAACTTAAGCACTTTAAGTAACAATTTTATTTATTTCTTTAATTTGTTTTTTAAATAAATATTCAGAATCATTTATCATTCTAAAATGCTCTCAGATTCGTCTATTCTAAAACAAATTCGAAATCAAAGTTTTTCAGAATAAAACTTTGGCTCAGTGGCAACAGAGAGCATACAATTGGATTCAATTTTCCCCTGGAAAACTCTCTTTTAACTCATTGCACAATTAGGCAGCATCTTTCCCGCAAATTCCTGTATTTCGAATTCCGATGGTTGTATAATTCGTAACCTCGGTTACTTCCGCGTGAATGGAAGCCATAGTTGCTTAGCATTAAATACACTGGAAAAGTTATCCCATTCTAAAGTTCGACTTTTAAGAGCGGAATGATCCTCCTTCCATAGAAATATCATCCGCAGCAATAACTGTCTTGAAAGTGTTGTGTGTGCTTCTGATAAAATTACAAATATTAAACCATTTATGCTTAAAATTCACGGTATTGAATGTGTTAATAAAAATGAACAGTGGAAATAAAATTTCAATGTTGTTGTCTAGATGATAGTTGTTTATTATAGTAGTTTTATCAGTATCAGGTGCATTTATAAGTTAATAAATATAACTGAGCAATTTAAAAGTATTAACGAATTCTTTGGCACTCAACATGTTATTTGTTAAATAAGGATTATTCGTAATATCCGGGTTCAGAGAAATTCAATTTTTTTGGCATTTACCTTTTGGAAATTCTATAATAACTAATTACACACACAAAAAAAAATCCATAGTGAGAAATTACATAATTTTTCATTCATCAGCTAAAAGTACTATTAACGAATTACTACGCACCAGTTAATTGGAAATTTTAAAATATTGACTAATAGATATTGACAATCTTTTTGATTCCTGACTCCAAAGAGTTCTTTTTCGACTTTCTGCAGTGAAGTAAATACTGTGTCTTTTACATCCTGCTGCATGAGGTATATGTTTGCACAGTTTCCAAACAATGTAAAGCATTAGAAAATGTAGCAGTTTTGATAAGAGTTTCAATTCTGCAATAGGAGGTCAATTTCAGCATAAGACTCGTTGTTTCTGACAATCTGCCATGCTTAAAAAATTTTCTAAACTACCTTTTTCTACAAAATCGTACGCTTAATAAACCTCACTTTTCTCAAGAAAGACAGCAAATGGTAAAATCTTTGAAAATATCCCCTACGTTGTGGAGGGGGATGAGATAAAGGAGTTTCCTGTCCCAATGAAAACTCACGCTGTAAGTTACACTGATGACTCATTTATACCTGCAAAGTCTGATAAAAGGCTGCCTCTTCGCTGTCGAATGTTGCTACTTACAAGAAAAGTCTTTTTCTGCTCCGGGCGAAAAGAATGTCATTTAAAAACAAGTTTTTCTAATCGAAACTAATAAAATAAATTTTGGTTGTTGAAATATTTCAATATTTCGGGGTTTTTTATTCGTTAAATAGAAGTTTTTGCTTCCATTTTTATCGGGGAAAAGAAAAAACTAGTTAAATCGAGGTCCGATTGTTTGTTTTTTTTTCACTCTCTCTCGGAAGTGATAATTTAAGATACTGAATTGGCAAGTTATAAAAAAGATATTTTTCTTATTCTGGATTACACCTTAAGCTTATTTAGAGATTAACTTTTTTGTTGCTTGCTAATTTAGAATCTACTCATTTTAATTTTATGGGCAGTTTTTTTTTTAATTTAAATTTTCCCACTAGTGAAAAAATATTAAAAAGAAAATCCTAAAATTTTTAAAACATTTTTATAAAATACTCACTTTTTTTCTTCAGAACCTATTTAAGTTTTTTTTTTCTGGCACCAGTTTTCTTCAAGCATAGACAGGGCCGAGTTTCAAATTACCAAGTCCAATTCCATTTGAAATAGCCCTCGTGTAGCTTTAAAGTAACAATCAATCAAACTAAGCAACCGTATCTAAGACTGACGATTCTTATTCACCTTTTTTCCCTTTTTTTATATTTCCTTTTTTTTTTTTTACGGATGAAGTTCATTTCTTAAGTGTGTTGAACATTTTTATTACGCATATTTTTTTTGAAAAGGGTTTTTAAACTTCACGAATTTTATGTAATGAATGCTTAAAATAGTGTAAATGATTTATATCTGTATCTAATACTACTTTATGCTATATTTATTTTATGTTAAAATTGTAATATGCGCAAGCAACGCTGTTCCTTGCATTATAATGACGATTCAATGAAAATTTGGCGAAATGTTGGCGATAGGGCCGTTTGTATGATTTTTGTCGAATTGGAGACCATATGGATGCTTCTGGAAATTACTGGAAAAATTTATTGATATCATGATCTATGACGTAAGCTGATCATTCGGGAAAGATCTGTGCGACCTATGTAAAGGAGTTGCTCGCTAAAACTGGGTCAGTATTGTTTTGACCGTTGAAGTGTGGACTAGCGATTAGTTGCTACGATCGAGCGAGTGCTTGCGAATAACCTTAAACATTACGTATCTGTATGTTTGGACATTGATAGTTGTGTCTGAGAACTGTAGAAGATGTGAAGACCTTTTGGGAATTATTAAGCAAATTTCAGTGCTGTATCCTGTAGTATTTCGAGGATTGTTTTTCTGCAATAAATTTTCATTTCTGTTGAAGAACTATCTTGCTCTTTGAGAACGATAACATAAAATCCTCGAACCCCGATCTACGTAACAATATTTTAAAACATCTTTTGTCACACTTGATGGTAAAAATTTATATTTTCTTGTCGTTTTATATTTCTACATAACTTAAATAATTGATTTCTTATTTTTCCAAAAATATTTATTTGATTATCGAAATCGTGTATTTTCCAGAAGATCTTTCCATCTAGGTAGAAAATATACTTTTGTCATAAATTTTTGATCATTTGTCATTTAGAAATAGTAAAATAGAATAATAAAAATTAATAGAATACTTTTTATTCGTTAGGCTTAATTGCCGCTGAAGTAAAACCGTTCCAAGTTAGCTTATGTCAATATATGAACTGTTGCCAATCTGCCAAAACAAAAAAGTTAGAAATAAACTGTTTCCAGATTTACAAGTACTTTTTTTATATATTAACAATTATAATTTTGAAAGTTAACAATAAATTAATATTTACAAGTATAAAAACTGTTCAAAAATAAATACAATTATTTAACTCAAAGTATAAAATTATAAATACAAAATTATAAAATTATTCTTAAAAGTGAATAATAGTGATTTTTCAATATAAAAGGATTTATAGCTTTATTAAATTTCTGCTTATCTACTAAACGGATTTTCTTAAATTTGGTTAGTGCAGCGATCAGTTGATGAAGAAGTGAATAATAATGGTCCCGACACTTTATTCTATCATCTGAAGAAATAAAGAAATGTAAATGTATTTTTCTTATTGGCCTGAATTGAATGCTGAAAATAAAGTGGGAAGAACCCAATTACTGAAATGTGTGATTAACTTTTTAAAAATATCATTGGGGAATGAATTGAAAACTATTGAATATACTTTTTTGAAATAATTCTGATACATATCAGTTTACAAATAGTGATAAGAATAAACGAAAAACATATTTGGGTGCGCGTTGTCCGTCAGATCAATATTCTTAAAGACTCATGATAAGAATTGTTCCACCAAAACGACGCATTTTCAGTATATTTTTGGTTGAAAAAACATATTCTAAGGAGCAGCTCTTTTGTTGGGTTGCGAGAAAACAATCATTTCAAAGAAATCTGAAAAGAAAAGGGACTCTTCTTGAAAATAGAGAGATAGAAGATTTTTTTCCCCAAGACAGTTATTCTAAACTAGCATAAGGAATCCTTTTTTCAACTGTATAATGCTGGATTAAATTCTGCCATGATTACATTCAAATATAATGAAAAGGTTGCTTCTGTTAAATATCGTGACTTCCCGGAGATGCAATAGATTTTATTAAAAAAAAATCGTGTCGTATGTATGAGATATGTATTTTTAAATGATTTTAAGCAAGTTTAATTTAAGTTTTTGAATTGATTGTATGTTGCTGAGGTTTTATTTTATCTAACTAACATTAAAAATGTATTTTTGAACGGCTAAAAAATGTAAACTTGGTACAAGTGACTTACTTTCAGAGAATACATACTTACAAATTGTTATTGTAAATCATTATATTCTTATTTTCAACACGAAGAAAATACGTGATCATATAAAATCAATGAAAAGAAGTAAAAAATAAAAAAACTATCAAAATAAAATAATCAAGTATTATATAACATGATAAGAATAAATAACATGCAAAATATGTATCAATTCCTTTGTCACACTGTATTAATTTAACGAAATTCTAATATAATAATAGAAATAATCCTTAAACGCGTGTAATAATTAGAACCTATTAAATATATATATATATGTTAATCTATAATAATAATAATGGGACATTACATTGACTGTATCAATTGGGTCAGTGTTTGAATTTCTTACTTGTTTAGAGCCTAATTCCTTCCTTTAAAAATGTCTTGTTTCAAAACGTAAATTTATCAAAGAAAAAATTCTTTATTTTGGTCTTTGAAGGAAAATACAATTTAATTTTAAATTTATTTGAAAAAAAAACTAATTTAATAAAAAGAAAAGATTTCCATCAAGGGGGAAGGGAGGAGGAACCTTAAAAATTATTTTTAGCCAACAAACATAGTACAGTTTGTTTATTTCGTGTCATCATTGTATATTTGTTTCCTAAAAGTAATCTCAAATGCAATTGTGATTTCCCTAATAGAAACTCAAGGAAAAGTTAAATATTATCTTTTGTTAATAAATCAATATTATGTTTTATTAAAAGGATAATACTCTGTATTGACATTGTCTTATAATTTAACTTGAATAAGTAAAAGATTATTTACATTGGCTGAAACAGAAAAAAAAATGTATAAATGTGTGAATACCGAAACAAATATCTCGGAAACTTTTTATATCTTAAAAAGGGGAAAGAACTTCCAGTTACGAAGTGATTTCGATGGACTGGAGGCGTGTTTCATCCACGATTTCTGAGGCATCGTTTTCTGAACTGTTGCCACTGAAAAAGAACATCATTTGTTCAGAAAAAGAATTGTAAAATATATTCCACCATTTAAGATTTTTCGAGTTGACTCAACAATTATAGCGAATGACTCCAAGTTCTTAGATAATAATAAAAAAAAAACTTTCAATAATAATGTAGAATGAAGTGACAGAGAAATAAAGTGACAAAGAAATAAAGTGACATCTTAAATGGAACGTTTTAAATTGATTTTTCATTGTTAATTTAGAATTTATAACTCAAAACATGATGAAAATATGCTAACAATGTTTATTCTTTAATGAATCCCAGCGAATACGGCGAAATAATTACAGTACATAATAATACGCAAATAAATTGCTTTCAGAATATAAAATAACTTATTCTAAAAGAACAGCTTGGTAAAAATTTATGCGGAACAAAAAATTAAAATTTATTTAACTTTTTTTTTTTTACTGAAAAAATTGGCTAATTTTATCTTAAAGGGGTAATTTACTTTGATGCCAAATTTCAATTTTAAATATTCTAATAAAAATGGCTGTTACTCTTATAAAAGTACAATTACGCGATAAGTATACTTCCTTCAATAAAACGTTCATTATTTCAAATAATTTAACCCCATGATAAGAATCTAAAGAACAATAGTTCTCTGAAATAATATCTTTTGAGAAAAAAATGCTTAAAAAAAAAAATGCTATTTTATAATATTTTTACTTTGTCACATTTTTTGTATTTTCCATTTAAGATGTTAGTATGGTGGCACAGTTAATAAAGTATTCGCTGAAATATTTATTTTATAGATAGGTATAAAAATAAATTTATCAAGATATCATATCAAGCATTTAATTCCCCTTGAATAACAATTGGCAATTATAATTCTTGGGATAAAATTCATTATAATGAATTTTTCAAAAGGAATGCTAGTTCCGGAATTTTTCCACGATTAAGTAAAATGCTTACTGTACTTGATACCTTTTAGAAAGACTTTTTTTCTTTTGTGGAATATGGAAAGTTAATTTTTATTTTGTTCCCAGCTCTAAAAGATGTCGGCAACACATAAAGAATTGCTGAATGCCCATTAGCTGTCCTATTTCCATCAAAAATAGAATTCTAAAAAAATTGAGCACCACACAGAAATGAATAGAATAAATGAAAATTAATTCGACTAAAAAATGTATGATTTCAGAGGAGTTCCAAAGAACTCAGACTTTAAATTAGATTTACATGCACTGTAAAATTAACAAAACCGGACAACAAGCCAAATTCCAAAATATAGTTGAGTAAGTAACAAGAAAAATTATCAAAATATTTTTTACTTTTCTAAAATTGTTAAACAATATTAATACTAAATCTTTTTCTTCAATTTCTGTTATAGAGGATAGCGTTTTAACTAATGTACATTTTTTTAATAAAAAAGGGGGTTTGCATGTATTAAATCTTATCTTATCTTATTTTTTGTATGCTATTAAAATTTAAACTGTGAATTCTATACTAATTTGACAGTGAAGAAATCGATAAATTAGATAAAAATAACTAAAAACGAATAAAAAGTAATAATTCGTAAATCAATATTTTGGTGAGCTCTTGTTAAACACTGCTCAGACAGTTTGAGGAGGCAGATAAAAACGTAAACTGTATAGATCTCCCCATATTTAAACAGTTAATAGGGACACTTTCAATTTAAATATTGTATATAGTAAACTATAACGAAACTTCTAACAAACAGCTGCAATCTCTGTAAAGCTTTTCAAATATTAGCTGTGTATTACAGATAAAGTGTAATCGCAGTTACGAGTAGAAAAATGGTTACAAAATTCATCGAATTAGCACAATTGGGTTTTCTTTAAAGAAGAGAATTTGAGCCTAACAAGGAACCAGATGTTTAAGTTCACACAAATAATCAATAAATAAGTGCATATTCACTAAAGAGAATTTTACAGAATTTATTACTATAAAAATATAAGAAACGACTCACGAAACTTAAGTATATTATAAAAAATTACGTTTCTCCGGTAATAAATTATGTAATGAAAAAATCATATTTTTTTAAGAATTTGGTACAAAGGAAGTTTATATATATTAAATAAATAAAATGCTTCACACATATTCTATCTATAAACTAGTCGTTATTTTCCCACTTCGCTGGGAATTTCGTGAGGTTGTATGAAAATATTCTGTTTACGTAAACTATTTCTAAGTCATAGCATTAAGTGTTCGATTGCATTGAAAAACATTCTTATAACCTCACCTCTTGATTTGAAAAAGTCAGGAATTTCTAAAACTGAAGTCGAATTACCTTTTACGCTCTCATAACTATACACTCCCCCCCCCCCCTCTTAATGGATTTTCTCAAATCCCATTTTTAGTGGATCTCTACTCAATAGAAGATACATGCTTACCAAATTTCAAGTCTGTATTTCTAATATTTCAAACAGGGAAGCATTTACCAATAACGCTCCTTAACCCCTTTCAACTTTCCTTCGGGGGTCCATTTTTGCAAATCCCTTTCTTAGTGGATCTCTACTCCATGAAAGGAACATTCCAGCCAAATTATAGGTCTATAGGTCAAATAATACCCGAGTCGCTTTTCTTCTTTATATATATGGATAATGTGAGAAAAATACTGCAATCCCTCAGTATTGTTAAAGTCAAAAATAGCACTGATTAGTTATAAACTTTTAATTCGGAGTCAGTTTAGCAGATTTCATTAAAAAAGACGAGTAACAGATAATAATAGTTTATTATTTTTTTCAGGGTGGAGGTCGACAGAATCTTCTGCGACTCGCCCGAGAAGACAAATCCTCGAGAGTCCACCTGGACTTCAATGGCGCGGACGTCATTCGCAGCCTGCTCGCTTCCAGGTCCCTGGACCGACTCGGGGGTGGAGAAGTGATCCGCATCCTGGATCCTCTTACCGGGGGTTTGATGCTCAAATCTTTGGACCAACTCAGCACGGTTCAAGGCCTCAACTCTTTGGACAACTTCAGGGTTGGAGAGGTACTCAGCGTCCTGGACAGATTGACGGGCGGCGATTTCGTCAACTCTTTGGACCTGGTGGAAGGAGTGACTGTCCTTGGGGCTCTAGAGAAGGCAAGACAAGCTAAACTAAGACATAAGCCATCTCCCAAGCGCACCCTGGACACTCTGACGGGCATGGCATTTGGAGAAAGCAAGAGGTTCGATTCTCTGAGTGGGTCTACCTTTGGCTTGAGCAAGCGGGATTTCGATGAGATCGACAATGTAGGGTTCACTGGCTTTGCCAAAAGAGGATGGGGGTCGTACGGAAGGGGAAGAGGCAGCACCTTGGCTCTGGCGAAGAAGAATTTCGATGAAATTGACAGGGCTGGATTTGAAACCTACAACAAGAGGAATTTCGATGAAATTGATCGAGCTGGTTTTGAAACGTTTGAAAAGAGGAACGGGAAAGAATAGATATTTTCAGGTAATTTTGCTTTGTTATTTGTTCTGTAATAAAAGATAACTAATACCAAAAAGCTATAAGTCACACAACAAATGGTACCATCATGGGCTTATTATATTTAAAAATTTTGTATGCAATGATCAACGTATGAAGAGAACGAGAGGTCCAATGTTTCCTTACATAATACGTTTTACATATATTGGGCCAGTTCAAAAATAACGCTTTTTCACTTGAATAAACTAAAAGTCAAAACAGAAGGGGATTGAATTGCTGTATAAATCTTCTCTAAAAGTATGCAGTAAATGGATCTTGTTTCTTTTGTTAGAATAAGTTTGATAAAAAAAAGTGTGTTTTTAATTTTGTTTTTCAAAGATGAAATGGAAGTGGTAAAGAAACTCATTCAGCATACTTTCTTTGAGAGAGAGAGAAAAAAAAGTTCAGTAAACGTAACAACACAAAAAAAGTAAGAGAAACATTAATTTGGAATCTGGGGATCAGACAACAAGCGTTTGCAGAGACTTTTTAAAGCGGAAGCCAATTGTGTCCATAGTCTCGGCCTAAGGATTCCTTGTCTCGACCTCAATAAGATCATGATCCGAATAATTTAAATCATCAAATGTTATTCTCCGAAAAACTGGAGATTTCGAACTGTATAACAACTGGCAACAGGGACAAGATTGCATTATTACGTCATGTCCATCGTCTGTTTCTGGTCCAAGACCATACTTCATCATAGTCGAAAGTTGGTCGAGTCGGTTTGTGCCTAGGTTTGCAAGATTGTTAGTTAAGTACATTTATTTTTTACGCGTTGCCACACATTTTTGGAAAACAACGTATTTTATATAATTTAAAAAGGCCCTCTTCTTTTGAATAGGGACAAAGGCCTTGAGAAGTCTTAAGATACCATTGAGTGCAAACAAGTAGCAATGTAGTTTCTAGAAATTTCGAACCAGCGATTAGAGCGTAAAATCTGACCTAAAAGATCTGAAGAACTCTGCGATGCTCTGGTGATACAAGACTTCTCTGTAGCTGCTGAGGATCTAGTCGGAAAACTTGTATTTTTTCAATCAATCATTAATCCACATATGTCAGCCATTTGGAAAGTCATAAAAACAGACCAATGAGGTAATTTTAAAGATAACCCTATGTTTAGAGAGAGAGAGTCCTAAAATCAACAGTTTAGATCATATCTTTGGTTCTATCTCTTGGTCAGTTGTGTGAAAAAAGAATCAATTCGACATTAAATCCAGAGATCATCTGACCATTTTTAGCTATAAGGAACCATTTAGTTAATAAATCTATATTTCACTACAACATATTGTATTTGTGGAGCGTAAAAACACATCAAACACATTAGGAAAATTTTTATAATTAATTTACAGAATTATTCATTTTGTTAAAGTCTGATAATATAGCTAAATCTTATGCTGGATACGAACAGTGACAAAGAATTTAGAAAAAGCAGACAACTCCCGATGTTTGTTTAAAAAACAATTCAAAATCCTCCCTTATTCAGAGCCATGGAGGACACAAATGTAAGATTTGGGAGCTCAAACCCCGTCCATACATCCAGAGATTTTTAGCAAAAAGATTACGTCTCGGCGCTTTCATCTGCGTTTTTTTTAATGTAAGCCCCTTCCACAAAGATAGTCTGCGTACACCACCGATTCAGAGTGTTATTTATTAAAAGGTATAGCGATAGATATAAAATAATGTATAAAAACTTTCAGTAGAGACGGAACAACATATAAAATATTGATACGCGAATATGATTGAATAAAAATGGGTAGGATAGCAAAAACTTTCAGGCGAATTCTTCAGTAAATTTTGTTATGTAACATCATCTTGAAGAATTTCTATTCTAGGCTGATTTTGGGTGATATCTCAAAGTATTTCCTCTGCTTTTAAGCATAGAAAGGGTTTTCCATACCGATGCATTTCTACTGTGATTGGATCGGTCAAGCTACAATCCTTCCTGCGTTTTCCCCGGATGCATCAGCTTTTTCAATAATATAAAGTCAATTTGGAACATTACATTTTTTTAGTTTCTTCTTTCAAACTAAAGACGAAATAAAGGAGATCAAATGAAAAAAAAAAGTTTATGAAAGAGATTTTCTAGAATGAAAAGACTATGTCAAGTACATAAAAACGTTAAAAAGAATTATGAGGTATTAAAAGTAAATTTATATTATACATTTCTTTCCATTAGACTAATGGTAAATTTGATTTGCATTGCAAAAATTCGAAATTGTAATAAATAAATATATATTGTCTCAGAAAGACGCTGCAAAATATTTTTTCTGTTAATTAGTGCTTACAAGTAATTTACGTTATTTGATAGATATCAAATTCTCTACATTAAATGTAAGCAATTACTAATTATGGTTAGTTTTATTTGGTCCATAAGAAAACATTTTACTTTGGTTAAAAATCTTTTCATGCAGTTTTATTATTTTTTAAGCAAAACAACTTACCTAAGAACAGTACTGATAAATTGCCAAGAAAATCATTACGATAAAAAAAATTTATTTCTGGCTAAATGTAAAATGATATAAGCTTTTGTATTATTTGAAAGTCCTAAGGTACTTAATCATATCGCATTTAAATTTCAGGCATATTATATCTGAGGTACAATTAATTATACTTTTGGTTTTAAGATTTTTTATCACATATAAATCTATTTCTGGATAAAATTCTATCTGACAATTATCAAATTTGGGTGAAAAAAATTAAAAACGCATGTTCCACAATTATTGAGTCTTTTTTGTATTATTCATTAAATTTTTCTTATAAAGTTTTTTATTTTATATATATAAAATAAATATACGTATATTTATCTATAATATATTTATATACGTATAACTATCTATCACACAAAATGTTCAAAACTTGAGAGGAACTAGACTTGAATTTTAAATGGTAAAATCTATCTTCAGAAAAAAAATTCTGTTTAAAAGGAGTTTCGAATATTATATGCTGATTATTCTTTTTATTAAAACTTGTTGGGAGCCGATTTTAATTATTTAATTCAATTTAAAAAACTTTAAGGAATTCAGATACTGTCCAATCAAATTTTATCACTTAATTTTGTCTCTTTTACCTACTTCTGGGCATTTTTAAGAGGAGTATGATAAAACGATTTTTCATTTAAAAAGTCTTATTACATCTGTAAAACGAATTATATATAAAAAAAAATATTTATTTAGATATATGAACTTGTCCAAATACAATTCCCAAATAAATATAGTGTTAAAATATGAATGGAAATTTACATGTATTAATATATATATGTATAAATTGATCCATTTATGATTTACATTTTAAAATCTCAGGTAAGAAAGAATGAATCTAATAGATTTCTTCAAGAACTTGAGTAACAATATTTCTCATATTTGGATTTAATATTCCTATATAATGCTAAATTTTCAGAAAGCCCTAAAAATTTTGAAGACTTTGAATCATTTTTAACCAAATCAATAAAAACCTGAGAACAAAGTAGAAAAAGGGCAATCTCTTAGAATAGAAGAACCTATTTCTTCACACAACAATTCACGCAGAACATTCAACCCTTCCGATCAATCTTTCTTCACTGAAATTTAGAAATTCATTAAACTGCTTATATATATATATATATATAACCTAGAAACAATCCTTATCAATTGTTAAGAAAATTATAAAGACTGTTTTCTCATACATTAAATTTCGAACACAATAACAAAAATTAAACATTTTTTTTCAAACACATCCTAATGAATAATTATTCTTTGTCCTCTTCTTTTTTCTACTTTTTTCTTTTTTTCCCTTCCACTTTGGCTTTCTTATATATGGTACATTGCGATTATTTATAAAACAAATTTTAAAAAAAAGCTTTAAAATATACTATTTAAAAATAACTCAATAAATATAATCATATATATATATATATATATATATATATATATATATAAACTTTCATTTTAGTAATAATAATCTTTACATTATACTCATACATTATAAAATTATACCAGATTTAATCTACAGAGAGCAGCAGTGTGGCTCGTTACATTTGAAACTGTAATTCTTGAAACAGCGCTTAAATGAATAATTTTTTAATATTTAGTGTCAGTTGAATTAGAATATACACATCAAAATGTTTTATGAATATTATTACAATAAAAATTTTTAAATGTAATTTTTTGACAAAAAATGAAAACAGAATGGCCTATTTTTAAAACATTCTCCTTTTATTAAAAATACTTCTATAACACTAATATTTTGCCTGTTCATAGCTAAGACTTGATAGGATTTTTGAAAAATTCACTCCATCATTGTTACGATCTATTGAAATAATAACCGGGGTTTTTTGTTAAAATTTATCTACTCTGACATTTTAAAACCTCTCATCCCTACTGCAGTGGGTCGATAAATGAGTACCAAGCTTGTTTGAGGACTTAAGCACTGGGGGTCTCGTTTCAGACTGACCACCTGATCGGGACATCTGCTCATGCACCTCAGCGCTCAATGGGATAGGCACAGTAGACCCTGGCCCTCATGGGCTGTTCCACCACTGAGTTTGAGTTTGATATATTAAAACATTAATAAGTCCACTTTTAGATACTATATTTCAAATATCCTAGCTCATGCTCTGTACAGAATTCCTAGCTATGTACAGGCAAACTATTATTATTATAGAAAAAAAATTTTGAAAAAATTTCCATTCTTTTTTTCATTTTTTGCCCTAAACTTGCATTTAAATACCATTTCTTGTATTAATATTCTTCAAATAATTTTATTTGTATATTCTTATTCAACTGTCACTAAATATCAACAAAAAAAAATATATATATATATCCGTTAAAACGATTTTTTTAAAATCGGGTTTCCGAACGTGGTTTTTGTTTTCTTTTTTATAACATTTAGTTTTTAAATAGACTCATGTTTATTAATCTTTTAATCCTTGTTGTTAAGGATCCATTATGGCAAGTTTTGATGAATATTATGCAATTTACAATCTGTTCATTCCCCAACCATATGTAGAGTTCGTCTCATTTATTAAAGTAAAATTGTGCAACAAGAATATGGATTCTATGGTAAAATACGCCCACATATATCTAAACAGGCAACCAAATACAAAATTAATCATAATTCATTCAAGCTCATCGAGGCCCATAACCAAATTGCTTCATGCCATGTGATCAAAGTACATTTCGGTCATTTTAATTGCATTTTGCCAACAACAAGTCAATCTTAGCAGCCAATATTCTCAGTCCCTTCGATTCTGAATCAATTTACTTTGGTTTAATAACAACAAAGTATGCGAAAATCGTGAATGGTCAAGTTATTCCAGGATTGCGTAAAGTTGAATTGTTCCTCATCTCAATAATTATGAGGACTCTTCAAACGGTAACAAAATGGAATGGTTCGAATGGAACAAACATTCTTAATAGAATGTACTTGCGAAGAATTCTTGCCAATATAATATGGTAAGCAAATGATAGTTCTCCATATTAAAGTCGAACTATGTAAGCAGCGGTGGATGAAATTCAACATGGAGTCCATTTGGAACCAAATTAGTTACAAGTGGGCGATGTGGAATGAAAGTAATTGTCCTGGCAGAACCGGAAGTGGTGCGGGATTATTCGCACAAGTATGCAATATGTTTGCTTCAATGATTATACTGGATTATCATGATGGAAATATTGTTTTTAAAATAATGGCATCGTGTTTATTATATTAAATAGCATTGGTTTGAAAATGTAAAGGAAATAATTTTAAGAGTTTCTTAATTAAGATAAATTTTGTATGACAGTAGTTGAAAATAATAATAATCTCTATACATATTTTGATTCACTTCAGAGATTTAATTAGATTGAATGTGTTTATTTTATTTTACTTTCTGGCAATGAAAGAAAGTATTTTAACTTCTTTATTCCTGCTTCATTTAAAATTAAAATAAGCAAATCGTACAGCCCCATAATACCCCTAACGGTGGTTTTTGGAAATAATTTTTTTTTAATGGAATCCTACTTTTTATGTCACTATTTGTTATTGCTATCCATTTCAAGTATGATGTAATTTGATTGTTAAATAAAGTTACAGATGGATCTGAATAGAGTCAGTTTTTAAAAAAATCATCCTGTACATCTGACAAAAATCTTTATTCTTTTCGTCGAACTGATAAATAGATTCGTTCTAACATTTACAGTTTTCAAATTTTTTACTATACTATAAAATAGTAATGATAAAAGGAAATTAAATTATACTAACTAGAATCTGTTGTGATTAGATTGTTTTAAAGATAATTTTCATATATAATCCGAAAAATAATTTGATTTAATGTAGTTTTTTTTTCAAAATTTTAATTTATGTCTATTTTTTTATTTCAGTACTTTATCTACCATAAAAGTATCTATCTTCATTATATATTACAATGAAAATGCGTTTTCGATATTTCCATTGGATTATGTATAACTTTGTAGAAGGTGAAATGATAAATTAACTTAAAATATTTTAATCTTCTCTGGCCATTTATATAAGTCTAAAAGATATAGTAATATAATTGTTTAGAATTCCAAAAAATCAAAGATTTAAAATAATGGCTTATTTCTGTTAAAATAAATTGTCTTTCAGAAAGTTGAGAATATATATATATATATAACAAATAAGGTATACTTTAAAAGAATTTTTGACCAACAATTCTTTTTATGAACATATTGCCTCTTTCCAAATCTATACAACTACAATTGGATCACCGACAATACCTCCATATCTCAAAATATTGACTCAAATGTTTAAGTTCCGATCACATCCACTATTGGACACAACACTTCCGGGAATTCTATTTTCCTGAGTTCAAGCCTTCATGAATTCGTTATTTTGATTTCACAGTGATTTCACATTTCACAAAGTTTGTTGGCGCCAAAGACGTATCTCTTATGCAATAGAATTTGAATAAATGTAAACGTCATCTGCAACTGCTGTTGACAGATTTATGGAGCAATAATACCAGGTTCTTTGAGACGTGCAAACATTTATTCGACACAAAAGGTTGTGTGAAATAAATTTCTTATTATCTTCTTGGACGTTGTTAAACGCGAAAGGTTGAAGAATTATATATTTTAAATTTTATTTCATTTATAAACTTGTTATAGTTACTTATTAGGTGATTCTTAAAAATTTTAAAGCATATAAATCATATGGGGATTACAATTCACATAAAACAAGAGAAAATTATAAATCTTCATGTATTTTTTCATTATTTTACCTTCCAATGTATTTCATCTGTTTTTCCCCTTATAATACGTTATTGAAATTATAACAAACAATTTTTTTTATTAATTAACGAATAGAATAAATTATTGCTCTGTTTATAAATTACCAAAATCTATTTCATATTTGCTAGTTTTTTTAAATATATTTTAAAGACTTATTATTACTTAAAATGTTTTTTAAATTATGTGTTTCATTCATTTATTCATTTCATCCCTTTTATGGCATATTTACCTTAATTAAGTTATTTCATTTGTTTATTAAATATATAAATTCGAAGGATTGATTTCTATGTAGCTAAAACCTTGCTTCCATATTAAATAAATCTGGCATGATAAATATAATTCTTCTGTTTCCTTAGCACTTTGAAGGCATCTGTTATTCTTTTTGTTGCAAATAATTGCCGAATAAATTGTTCTTATCCTTAGAATATTTTTTGTAAGGAACATAAATAATTTTTATTTACTTACAAATGAATAATCTAATTATGCTTCAGGTTTTAAAATACTTATGATTCAGGAAACAAACAATGTAAAGAACATATATGAATAAATTGAAAAATACAATATTGGTAACAACAACTGTCCTGTCATAAATGATTTTGAAATGTTCAGAGTTGAGGAGTTACAGAGCTTTTTCCAAAAAACTCTAGTTGTATCTTTCGCATGGAAAAAATAATTCTTAATTTAAAAAGAAAAAAATGTGAAATGTACAACAGCTCTTACTGAAACAATAAAAAGTGCTTATTTTCTCATTAATAAAATAATTTGAATTTCTTAAGTAAGACGTATACAAAGTCCTAATTTTGATCTTGTCATTTTATTAAGGAATAATTCCAAAAAAATAAAACAGTATTTAAAGACATGAACTGTAATTCTGTCTGTAATTATTTTTTATTGTCTTGCATTATTTAATACAAAATATATAAACCTATTATTCTAAACAACAACTATACATCGAAATCAGTCACAACATTAGGAATTAGGTAGAATACATTTTACGCAAAATCCCATAATCAAACGCTCAATGAATTACTAAACTAATGCTGTAAATTTCCCATTAAATTAAGCTCTCAATTCTACAGTTCAGCCTGTTTAGAGTGGTATTATCGCTAAAACCGTATTCATGTCAAGAGCCGTGTAAGAATTAGCCATTCAATCGATTGGTCTAAAGTGGCCATCGCGGTTTTACGAAACGGAGTGAAAAATCCAGTTATTTATTCATCATGGAATATTACATATTATATTAAAATGAATTATTATATGAAGACACAAAAAACGCTTAGAAATTTCGTGAGTATTTTTTGGCAGGTTTAATATTTATTCACCCTCTAGTTCAATATTTGTAGAGCATATAACATATAAATTTAAATGCACAAACATTTCCGAGTATGGATCTACAAGTATAAGCAAAATCTGATAGTGTTCTTTCTAAACACTAATTTTTCTGAACCTTTGATAATTTTCATTAATGTGTTTTTTTTTCATTGAACACACACAGAGAACTTTCATTACAAATTAACTATTAATAAGTTTTTTTTCCCGCACGGTTGTAGGTTAACTGAATGTTATCGTCTGCTTTTTATCAATATTTTTAAGAATACTTATTTATGTGTGTTTTCTTCATTAAAAATTTTCTTCATATTGTTATTGTTAATTAATTAGTTTTTTTTCGAAAAGTTAAATCTTAATTGAATATGATCGATTGCCTTTTTTTTAAAGAATTTTTTAATTCTTCCACAGAGTCTAAATTTAAGATATTAATGATATTTTTTTTTATCTCTGATTGTGAGTTACTTTGTTCCAAATCATTTTATGGAAAACAAATGCACGTAAATATTTTGAAGAGCTATTTAGAGATATTATTATGGAAGGGAATCTGTAATTAAATTTAAGTATATTCAGGTTCTTGTAAAAAAGCATTTATATTAGGCAAGATTATTCTTAAAGAAAGTGGTAGGTTTTGTTTTTATTTCTTTTTCTAAATTAAATTAACGTATCTGTGTAATGTATAGCAAATTATTTATAATTCAATAGCAGTTATAAAAAATATATGATACAAGATGTGTTATTACTGTTCTTTAATAATATTATATTAATAATTATTCATAGAGAATACGATAAATTGAAAAAGATTGTGAACAATGATCGTTTTGATCTTATAATAAATCGTTAACATCTTTTTAGAAAGAATTTTATGTGATGAATACTAATTTATATGAAGTAAGAAAGCACGATTCATTTCACAATGAACTTCATGAAGGTGAAGCATTTATTTTAAATTAAATCTATTGCCATTTTATTACCAAATTGTAAGGTATTTGTCACTCTTCTTGTAGAAGGCATTTGAGATCCTTTTTTTATTTGGGGGGGGGGGCAATGGGGAAAGCCAGGGGGGGGCTTGGTTCCCTGATCACTCTTTTTTATACTATAACTTCTGCTTTCGACAGTCGTATTCTTTCCAAAGCCAATACTTTCTTTATATATATATATCAATTATTTAGCTATTTGCCTTCCCACACATGTCTATAATTGATACTTGCCCTTTTGAAACCAAAGATATTGTTAAAAAGTTCACTGTAACGTTTCTGTCCTTTTGGTGTACTTCTTTCGCAGGGGAATCTTTATTTACATTATCGATAATCTTGGGTAATCGAATTTAAAAGGACTTTTTTTATTAAAATATATTGCAGACAAAATAATGCTTATGAAAAATAACATGATGTGATATTTTCATAGGATAACATCTCATTTATTTGAGTTTAAAGCACCTTAATTCATAAACAGTTTATTCTACTCCTTATTGTCCTTTAGGATAGTTATTTTTATTAAATTAGAATTAATTCCGTAATATTAGTATATAAGTTGGCAATGATATTGAAAAAACGTTAAATTCAAGAATATGTGTGAAAAATATAAATACTTTGAGTATATTGTTAACATCAAACGTATCAAAATGGAACAGAAAAAAAAATAGAAATGAATCTTAGTGAAAATTTAGATTTTAATAAGTTTTATTATGAAAATTGTCCATTTGAAAGAGTGTGTAGAAATGGTTATTTTTCTAAACGGGAATGTTATTATACATTCTTTCAAATTACTGAGCAATGAATAACATTTTAATAACGATATAAATTTATATCTTCCTAGGGAATTTTTCGGTGGATTCATATATTTTATAGTAAAAGCGAGATGTGATATAAAAAGTAGTTCCTAATATATAAACTGATCTCAATAATCTTATGTTATAATTTTACTGAAATATAGGGTGATTATAATTAAAATCCTACTTTCAAAATGCTGTAAAAAGAGAACCACTGCTCAGAAGACTTCAGGTTTAAAATGATTATATTATACAAAGGGGGAAATGTTATGGTACGAAAAAAATATACAGATTTTTTTCAAGAATATTAAAAAGCTGATTTTTTTTTCATCCAACGTGGTATGACCTTGCCGTGGTGGAACACCTTTTCATTAACAGAGCCACAACTATTAAATCGTCAAAAAATCGAAGCAATCAGGTACATTGAAGAGTACAGTTGGTTTAATTTGTAATTCATGCCCAAGCCGTTATAATTTGATTCAAAATGCCACTCGTAGCCGAATCCACTTTCATTATGATGCTTAGAACACTATCTATTAA
>BMAV01011729.1:18684-41987 GCA_019973955.1 Trichonephila inaurata madagascariensis | reverse complement strand
ATGGCGTAAAAAAGTAGAGTTCTTAACATTCCTGTGTCTTGAAAGGAGCTTTTTTTAATAATTAGGTAGCGGCCATTTAGACTTCTTTTACACCATACTGAAAACGATATTTTTCTTTTACATCGTTCTGAGTTGCATACATGCTTATTCTAACAGAATTAGGCTTAAAATAATAGGAAATATTCAAAAGTGCTAATTATTCTCCTGAAAATAATATACAAAAGATTAACAATTTATTCGAACTTATTCTTATTTTTTTTTAATGTTGAAAAGTAAAAAAAAAAAAAAAAACACATTGATGCGAGAATAATGAATGCTTAAAGGATTAGAAAATAATCAAAGGTGCAATTAGCATGGATTTTGGAATTACGGAAGCTTAAACGTTAAATTTTTAATTCAGTTTTGTTTTTCATGATTTTTTTTGTATAGTTGAATAAAAGCTACTCCGTTTACTAATTAGTAAATAATACCGGTAAAGCAGTTTTAGGACTATTTTTTTTTTTTTTTTTAATTTTTGGTTTAGATGAACCGGCATATTCAGAAAACCACTGGAAAAAAAATACTTTTTAAAAATTGTCTTTTAAAAACTTCGAAAGCAAAAATGCATTATTTTAGAAAGATAAGTATATGTGTTTTTAATTTCTTACATGTGTATTTCCATAAAAAAATATTAATTAATTTAAATGTTGGTTCAAAATCAAAAACATTTTGGGTTTTGTTATTATTTTAGTAATTTTTTGATAATTTCTTATATTTGCATTTTAAATTGCAATTTTGGGACAATGGAACGTGAATATTTTAATGTATATCAGAAATATTGCGCTTTAACACATATTTTTAATCTTGTGTAATATGAACATTTTTTAAATATGTCATTCTTACAAGAAATTAAAGGGGTCCGGGGCACCTCCATCGGAGCCCATGTTAAATTGCGTAAGTTTATGTACCTTTTTCTCAGAAACCACTTATTTCTTATGAATAAAGTTTTTACGTTAGGTTATGTGTAGTATCAATTACACTTTAACGGAGGACTTTGTCTTTTTGTTTAAAATTAAATTAGTTCTGAGTTTTTTAAAAATTGCCCAATTTTTATCCTAAAATCTAGTTTAAAAAAGTCACATCTAAAACAAATTGCTAGATATATCCAATTCCCTCTATTAAAATGTATAAACATGTTAAAAGTCTTCTCACCGAAAATTTGAGGATTGTATAATATGTAGTTTTTGAGAAAAAGGTACACAAAGTGAAAAATATTACATTTTGAGAAAACAGACTTTAAAGTACAAATTTGCAATTTTTTGAGAATTTACTTTTCTTAGTACGCTCCAGAAGTATATGAAACATTTTTTTACTCTCTTCTCCTACAAAAGACTCTTCTAATTTTCTTTTCTTCGTTATTTTTAACAATTTTACTTTTTTTGGGGATCTTAAGACGCTTTCGCTGGGCTACACGAATCCTACGTGTATCTAGTTTTTTAAACACGACACACAGCTATAACTTGGTTCAATATCACAATGTCTTAAGATCCTTAATGTTGCTACATGACTCCTATTGAACTGTGAAATATCAATACTTATCTCTAATTTTAAATTCCACAAATGTAGATCTTGGAATTACTGGCTATATATGGTGTTATTACCTGACTCATTTGGGATCTGGGTCTTTCCATGTAAATATTTTTTTAATAGCATAGGATCTCTCTCTCTCTCTCTCTCACCTAGATCTCTAAAAAATTATTTCATCTAATTAATTATGGTATGTGTGTTTGTGTTCATAGTGCCTTTCATTACATTCAGTCTTTTCTGTCTTTTGAAACTTACACCAGGCATTTATAATCGCAGGACACAGTCCATGCTGAGGGCTCTCGTTTGACGACAGAAGATGAAAATAAACAACCCAAAAAGCAGTTTTCATGTTGTGTAGACCATTGATATTATTTCTAATAGCCATACAACAATATCTTTGAATTTTTTTATATTAAAACGTCGGTGAGTCGGTTACGACCTCTTAGGCTTTTTCCTTCTGTTTCGCTTTTAAGATCCAAAAGACGTGTGCCCATACACTTTTGGATAAGCCCAATACATTCTCCCCTTGAGCATCATATGAATTCACGCTCATCAGAAACTTGTACAAGGGGAAACACAGGTTCTCCTCATTTGATTCTCGTCAAGGAGTTGCTTCATTTAAAAAAAATACTTCAAATAATTATATCTCCACATATCATATATCATTTTAAACAGAAATATTTAAACTTTTGAAAAATATTAAAAAGTGGAAATCTATAATTTTTTGAAAACTCAAGTGCCGAACCCTTTTAAGCTTATGGGCTGAAAGCTTCCATTTTTAATTAAAGAGTTATATATGCATTACGGTAGATTGCGGCAATATGGAGGAAAAAATATTATTATTCAGAATCTATACCTACTTGAAAAAATGTTCTATGGTATGGAGATGAAAATTCATTTTATAATTTAATATTGCCACGATGGAGTTGAATTTTTGAAAAAAGAATAGGAGAAGACTTAATTTGGTTAGATGATTTTAGACTCAAAATATAATTATTTTTCTACAATATAAATTCTCAAAAGTAATGATTACTGATTGATTACTGAGCAGTGAGTGATACAGTGTAACATTACAACATTTCAAGACTCAGCTCTCTTTCCCAGCAACGTCAATCCATTCAATCCAATCTGATTTCGACAGAAGGTATTTATTATTATTATTTTTTTACTGTAATGCGCGAAAGAAGCTGTTAAATGTACCTGATGTAGATTTTTCTTGTTACTATTTAGTAGGAGTCTTCTCATCGTGATAAATGTTTAAAAGTACTAAAATGCTGTTTCCCTTTGTGACAAAAATTAATTCGATGTTTTACCATAAAAAAAACTCAAATACTTAAACATCATTCCCTTTGTGGTAGTACATAATATAAAGAATTAATTTTTTATTTTGTTTTTGCTTTTATCTATATACCAAAGGACATTTTTTCCGCATGGGTAGGTTTTGAAATTCTAAAAAAGAAATCTTCGTTTCACCCTAATATACGTTCAAAAAATTCCAGGTTTATGAATGTATCCACTATAATTTCTTTTTTAACCTTAATTGTGGTATGATAGAAAAAATATTTTACATGTATTCTCAATTTTAATGTAGATATATGAAGAGAATCTACTGAAAGTTTTCCTTACTCAAATTATGAAAATGTGTAGCGAACTTGAGTTCGCTTTAGTGAGAGGTGTAATCGAAGGAAGTGACATGCTGTAAAATCAATAACATTATTTACTCTGGTACTACTATAAGTGGTCGTAAGCAGCAAATGGAAGCGAAACCATCTTTTGAAAATAATAACAGCAAATATTATTTACAAGGTGAAGTCAGACAGACGCAATAGATACGAATTCTTGCAGACTTGATGTAATGATCATAATAAGACTACAAATTTGCTGTGAAGATATTCCGCAAAATAGTTTTCACAAAAATAATTTAAACTGCCACTCTTTTCAAAGATTTTTAAAGTGAGGTTTCGTTTCGCATTACTTTAAGATTCAAAGTAAGAAGGATTTGCGAGCGCCGTGGTTTCTTCACAGAAAGAGGCTCTCAAAAATCAATCGAAAATGCTTTTTATCAAACAAATGCGACACCGATATCTGTGGTTTCTGGAAATAATAATCTCAGTTAATATTGTATTTAAATTCCTTTGGTTTGATTTCTCATTTATTTCTGAAGAACGTAGGATGTGTTAAAGAGTAAATTAAATTTGGTAAATTCGGAATTCAATGAAATCTCCTTTGGTGTAAGAATTATTTTTTTAATTTGTGTAAAGTTACACAAGACAACACACATCATTATCAAAGTAATGGGCAAATGACCTGGACGGTTTTTCTTAGGGACCGCATTCTGACCTTTACTGAAGGTATATAGTCACTAGAAAGCGCTTTTGCTGCTTGGAATAGTCAGTTACAGTTATTAGAACAAAAACTGTTAAATTTCTAAAAATATTTATTTCCATGTATGTGTCGAAAATTTAAGAAAAAACACAATTAATCATACTCCACACTGTCATTTTATGTTTAAGAAAGATGAAAACAAGAAAGTTTATTAATCGAATTAAATTACCTACATAACTTACGTTTAATATTTTCTTTAAAAAAGAAAATATGAATTGAATCGAAAGTAGGCTATGATTGAAAGTAACCGTTTGTTCGTTTTTCAGAATCAACTAAATCGCACAGTTCTTTACATGCAAGACATGTAAAGAACCAAGCATTATTACTTAACCAAGCATTAAAGTAATTATAAATAACATTTAATCTCTTGATAAAGGCATAAAATGTAATATGAAATCCTAATTAAAGAAAACAAAGACGACAAGAAGCAAAATTAAAACATCAAAAAACTTTCCTTGTCATCATTTTTGTCTGTTCGCCTTTCAGGGAACGAAAAAGAACCTAGAAAATAAAACTTAAATTCAGTGTTCTAAAGATTAGTTGACCATCGTCTGATTTTAAACATCTAGAATCTATGCATACAAATTTACTCTACAGTTATTAAAATTTCAAATCATCGAGAGATAAGTGATAGAGAGTGTAGAGAAAATTCCACCTTTCAAAGAGGGCCTTCAAATGAAGTGAACGACGCTCCGAAAAGTATTCAAAATATTTGCAAATTAAATATCACACATCACATCAACTGTAGCACGCTTAAAAATGATACCTCGACCTTCTCTACAACAATAGGTTTAAGTTATCTGCTGAATATCTCAAATTCTTCATTGCTTGTCACATGTTACTGGAGTAATGATTAAAATTTCAGAAATTTAATTAGCGATTTATCCACATTTGATCAGTTCTCACGTAGCGCAAGATCCATCTCATAATGCTTATGAAAGAGGTATACTTCACCGTTACAAAAGAGCATCCAACCCTAAAATTCATGCAGAAGGGGAGCAATGACTCATCTTGTACAATCATGTTTTAGAAATAAAAATAGGTTGTGTGTGAAAATTTCATCTAGGTGAAGAGTCTGTTATGGGGGCAACATTTCATAGAAGCTATAGCTTCTTTACATTATATTACAATTACATCGTATATTTTTCAAATATTTTTAATAACCTTATCATATAAACAATCTGAAAAAATATAGTTATTACAAAAATCTAATATACTTCTTCATTAAACTAAATTTATAAGGGTCAAATGATAAATATAATTACATGTTTTCTATTAAATTCAAAGATATCCTTAGACTTGAACGTCTTCTTGTACTTGTAAATTTCAGATACCATTTTGAATTTGATAATGGGCTAAATTCATTTGACGTCATAGCCACGTGTTTCCAACCAATCAGTTCATAAATTCATGTGACGTCATAGTCACATAATAAATGCGATCGTGTGTTTTCCATTGAATTCAAAGCTGACCTTAGATTTGAACATCTTTTTGTACTTGCAAAATTCATATACAATTTCAAATTTGGTAATGGGCTAAATTCACGTGGCGTCATAGCCACGAAATAGATACAATCACGTGTTTCTACCAATCAACTGTGACGTCATAGTCACACGATAAATGCAATGTGTTTTTAGACAGTTCAAGCATTTCGCAGTTACCAACTTATACTTTTTTCAAAAGCTTTCGTTTAAACGTGCATAGTTTTCAAAAATAATATACATAAGTAGGCAAAATACATAGGATCTAAGAGTACACATACAATATATAAATTTAAATACTTTTTGATGAATATTTTTTAATACTTGAACATCTTTACCGTAATGTAAAAATTAAAATTTTATTTAAGTTTTACAAATAGAACAGTAAGTACAAGTTTAACGACAGTTTTGAATCCAATGAAAAATCACGTGATTCCCTTTATCATGTGACTGTCATGAATTTAGCCCGCTGGGCAAACATGCCTAAGTATAAGGATTCTTCAAAAAGTTTTTCAAAGTATAAAAATAAAAATTCTTATATTATACTAATGCTTTTAAATCAAATGTATTTTGCTTACCTATCTGCTTTATTATTGTTAATAAATGTTCATTTTTCTTTAAAAAAAAGTTTCTGTAAAACTTGAAAGATGGCAACAATAAGAAGATAAAATTAATTTACTGGAAACACAAGATTATATTTATCATGTGACTGTGATGTCACACAAATTTTTTAACTAAATGGCTGGAAATATGCAATTGCATTTATCATGTGACTATGACGTCATATGAACTTAACCTCAAAAATAAGGTTCATGAATTAGAATAACTCTTGATCAGTGTTTCGTATCTTTCAGTGCATTCTATATTTTTAGTTAAATTTTTGCTTGTTTATAAATACTAGCTAAAGATAAATCGAAGCAATTTGCATAAATACGAAAACATCAATAATTAGTTAATAAATAAGGAGAAAATCTTATATTAATTTCTAAAAAATTTTATTACTCTTTGATACGGTGAATCTTAAAATTTTATTTTAACATTTCTTATTCGCATTAAAACTTTTTGTATGTATTTTGTGTAGAAATCATATTAGATAATTATGTTTTTCTCTTATGAAATATTTAAGGAAATATTCGACCCCCGGCCCAAGTCGGTGGATTTTCATGATGCAGAAAATCGACAGCGGCTATGCCAATATGTGGCATGTAAAAGATGCCTAAAGTGTCCGTTTGGCTTGGGTACTTTCGGCAAAACTAAATCCTAATGCAGGTTCACATCGTCAGAGCTCAGATGCCTCCCTCTGAGGAGGAAACTGGGTGTCAAAATTACTTGCGGTAATTGGTATTGCCTACAGGGTGATGCGCTAAAAAATACCAGCTCCTAGGGAATGTGCTAGCAAAAGTTATAAATACAATGCGCAGCCCGATTAGGAAAAAAAATATTTAATTGTTAAAAAAATTATGTTATTGTGATGAAACCTTATCATATAATAAAGAAAAGTAATCTGATTAAAATGTTATTGAAGATTTTTGATATTCACATATATATAGGTTTTCTATAAAGACACAAAATTATGTATTTTTTAAAAATTGCATGCCAAGTCATTAGAAAAATATTTTAACTTTAAAAAAGCTTCTTTTTTAAATTATAATTGCTTAATCTATTTAAAATATTCAGAAATCTTACACTCTTTTTTCTAATGAACTAAATTTCCACCCCATTCTTATTTAAAATAGTTTCGGTTCTTGTGGTACATAACACTAAAAATTTATTTAAAAAAATAACATATTAATTAATAACGAGAAGAGACGTAATTATCATTCAAAGAACAAAAAATCCTAATATGAATCACAGCTAATAAAGCATGCAAATGATTTTAAGAAAAAATTTTTACATATCCTTCAGAACTTTTTCACTTCGAATATAACAGTCTTAACGAAGCTTCTTTTATTTATTTTTTTCAGCCATCACTTTAGAAGAAAGGTGTCATATGAGTAATAGAAAAAAAGAGCAAGAAAGAAAATGGCGGGAAGTCAAGTTCTTAAAGAATTGTCACCGAACTCATTTCTGCCAGAATCAAGAACTCTTCTATTTTTTTTCCCTCCGTTACTTTTCTTTTATTGTCTGAAACTAAATAAACAGTGTTCTAGTACTTGACTTTTCTTTTTGTCATCACTCTAATATTTATAACTGTATCAGTGTTGTACCATTATACCCAATGTTATGTCTCCCACTGTATAGTTTTGTTTCAGAATTAAAAATCCAATATTTAAAATGTGTGTAATGAAATCAAACTCTTGAAACAGGTCACAAACACTTAAATAAGTGCGTTATGCAAATGATATTCAATTAGATAGAATAAAAAAACTTTTTCAAAAAAATTTCCTTAATTTTTAAACGCATATAATTTAGCTATTATGATCAGTAATAATCAGTATCACAACATTCTACAAAAAACTAGTTTGTAAAATAAATGGATTATTGGAACATTATTGAATATTTTTAGAATTACTTACTAGTTCATTTGTTTAACTGTTTGAATGTGGTAAGGAGATCAGTGAGGGCTAACATTTTTTTTTAATAATATTCACTGTAGAATACTCGGCGTGGTTTTTAATAACACTGAAAACTACACTTTTACGGAATTGTTTCAAAGTAATCGAACGGTACTGAGTTTTTATATAACTGTTAATATTAGTACTAAATATTTTTAATTTTCAAAATGGTGAGGGAAATGCCCATTTTTTTCGAAAACGCTAGTTCATATTATACTTTCATCCCCGAGGTCGAAAAATTATTTAGTTCTTTTTCACCTGTTTCTATAATTTTGGTAGGGTTGTTTTTTTTTTTTTTAAATAATAAAGATCAGATAGTTAGTCCTAAATATCTTTCTAAAAGATAAATATATAATGTCGAAGAATCTTTAAAAAATCTATCTGTACAAGAGAAAAGCGACACACTCACTCACTCATCACCTCTTTTGAACTATTAGATCTGAAAACCTGAAATCTAGCAAGCATGATTCTTATATTTAGAGATCCACCAAGAACTGGTTTTCCGGAAATTGACTCCCAACAGGGTGAGGTTTAAGTGGGCTTTACAGATACAAAAATGCTCACTTTTGAATTATTAGACCTACAAACTTTAAATTCGGCAAACATGTTTATTTTGCTGAGTAGAGATTCTTTAAAAATTTGCTTTGCGGAAATTGATTCCGAGAGTATAAAAGATAAATATATTTCCATTTTAGTAACTCAAGTCCTATCATTTTTTAACCATAATCCGAGGGCTATACAAATGTTTTTCAATGCATCCAAAAGCTTAGTACTAGAAAGATATTAATGACTTAATATAAGCAATTAAAACTATACACAATATTTATAACATTATGAAACACCCTCCTAATTAGGTGAGTAACCGCTAGTAGTGAAGTATAGTTTGAGTAATAATTTTGTGGCACAATAGCAAAAATATATTTTTCTATATAAAAGAAAATTAAATTGGACTAATTTTTGTACAGCTGTTATTATATTTCATAACATAACAGAAGCTTTTAATTAAAATCCTCTAGAAATTAACAGTTAAGTTATAATAATAATTAGTGAGTCTTAAACATCAAAATTACGCAAGGTTCATTAACCATCCACCTATTCTGCTTCCTAAATATCTTACTCATTACGTTTTACAAAGCCATGGAACTTTTCAAAGGCATTTTAAATTATTATCAAAGCAGTTTGATTCTTTCAAGATCAACAGGGAGTTAATAGATATTCGTCGGTATCCTCTTAGATAGGAAGATTTCGTGACAAATAGAATTACAGTTCTCATGAATACTTTGCACGAAATCATTATATTAAAAATTCGAGCCGAAATGAATCGAAAGACGGCATCTAAGCTAAATGAAATTAAGAACGCTTTTATGAAGAGATCTCATTGTTTTCTGGTACCTTTTACAAATCTCGTGAGTAGGATTTCGCGTGATTTGTATAATTAAGAACATTTTCCGTTCAAATTTAGAAAAGTTTCAATTCAAACATTACGATATAGCGTGACTATTTGTTTAGAAAAGCTTTTTTTTAATTAAAAAATGGAGTATTTTTTCATTTCTTAATTAGCATTAATTAATAATCTGGGTTAAAAATAGTTTTATGCAAAGAGTGTATTCCAATTACAAAACTCGTAAGAAATGGCAATAAATTAACAGAATAAAAAATTTTGATTATACTTACTCTAATTTTTCTTTCATAAGCAAATTACATCTTTTTTCACTTACTTTTAAATTTGAAGATCTGAAATTAAAAATAAATTACTATACCTAAAGCATTTTAACTACCAATAAAAATGCAGAAAATATGTTAACTAAGTAGGAACACTTTTTTAAAAAATTGTTATTTTTTTATGCTACATATAAAAATTTAACGTTATCTCTCAATACATAATTACGTTTTTGAAATTCATAACCTTATTAAGATATTTTATATTTTATGTAAACTTATATATCAGCACTAATTTAAAACATGAATAAAGTGTATATACTTATAAGCACATATCAGATAATTAAGATTTCAAGCTTATTACATAATTATTCACGAGAGAGTTATAAAACTGAGAAAGATTTTCTGAATAAATTATTGAAATTTCAGGAGCATTCTAGCTGAAAAAGCTGTCTAATTCAGAAATTACAAAAGTATATATCTGTGAGCTTAAGAAAAAAATTATATATTTTACAACGGCAGAAAAAAAAAATCCAATACGTGATGAAATCCGTACTTTCTTTCAAATCCACTGCACAAACCAATGAGGGGATTTGATTTTGAATATAAACTGTGGATAAAAAAAAGTTTTTGTGGGTGGTATATGATACATATGTATAGGTATTTTAAGATATGAATAAGTAATATATATAAAAAAAATTAAGTCAATTCCTACTTAGATCAACAAAGAAAATTTTTATTTTAGTTACTTTTTATTTTTTTATTAAATAGTTCCAATTAATATAAATGTGTACATACATTTGCCAGAATCACAATATTAAGTGTCAATTAATTTTTATTAATTATCATTAAAGAATCGTATTGTCATCCAAAACAATCGTGTCTATAAAATTTCAGTTCAACTGAATGCTTTAAAACGCGAGAAAAAAACTTTTTCAAGTTTTGACACAAGTCGCCAAAAGGGTCGCTAAGTCTCCAAAAAGGATGCCAACGTGACTGTGTATTTTTAATTCTTTAAATAACTAGTTTTAATCAACTAATTTTTATTAATTATAATTAAATTACTGTATTGTCATCCAAAATAATCATGTATACAAAATTTCAGCTCAATTGAGCGCTTTGATATGTATTTTATTAACGATTGAAAATTCCACCAAGATAAATAAATAAATAAATATATAGAGAGTGAGAGCTAATAGTGTAGGAATTGAAAAAGGAGAAAGAAAAAGCCACGAGTAAGAGGTTACCAATGAGAGATTAGGATATTCTCTTCCACACCTGTAGAAGAGTACATTTCAACAGCTGAACTGTTTTAGGAGGTGATAGGTGACTAGCAATAGAATTGACCTCCCTATTTGGTTCCTATCTGGAGAACATGGAGGCCAATCCATTCAAAGGATTTCTTCGTCAAAAAGAAAATTGTTCACTGACTGAGAAAAATATGGCCTGGGTTAACAACCATGAGAATGAATTCCTCCCTAATAACTGCAGCACTCCAATAGGCCTCATCCCCATATCGCTGAGTCTCGATTTCTCGTTAGGGCCCCATTTCTAACAACGTACAGGTCGGTGCGATCATTGACAGAAACGCCAGCCCAAACCAGTGGCGTAGTGAAAGGAGGGCCGAGAAGGCCATGGCTCGGGCGGCATACGAAAAGAGGCGGGGGCAAGCACCGCGATATTTAAATTCAAAAAATTTTTCAAACTCCAAATCGCGCCCACGTGACGAAACTGACGGAAACGTGTGAAAGCTTTAATACACGCACAGATGCAGAGAGCTTATTAGTGGCTGTGCAATCGCGTTCGTTTTTGTGTTACTTAGACTTCTGGCAAAAGTACTGTGTGAAGTCAATGATGCTCAAAATTATTTGCAAACGGAGGGACTAAATATCCATCAATGTGCTAAAAAAATACGTGCTTTACAGACCGTATTAGAAGCAAAACGAGAGGAATTAGTGGATGACGCTTTAATATTTGATAAAAGTTTATGTGAAGAGTTTGAAATTTCTTTTGAACCCCCAAGACGGGTCATGAGGAAGCATATATTTGGCGACGGGAGTAAAAATGCTCAGTTATCGTACGAAAATGACTTGAGGTGAACAATGTTTTCTTCAATAGAGTAACTGCTGTATTTCGAGAAAGATTCCAACAGTGGCAGAATCTAGCGCAAAAACATGCTTTTTTAAGTCCTGAAGTGATATTGAGCATGGATGAACTTAACTTAGATCAAACTTCTCAAAACATTAATACAGAAGAATTCCAACTTGAGCGCGTACGCCCACAAGCTTTCGTAGCTGTAACAGACCCTGACTGTAAAAAACAACTCATTTTAGAACCGGCTCTCTGGGCTTACTAAAATATATTATTGAGACCAAACTTGAAGATGGTTTAACAAACATTGCCATAATGTTGAGAATTTTTTTCACATCTGCCATCATTAATGCCGATTGTGAGGGAAGCTTCTATAAGCTAAAATGAATCAAAAATTATCTCAAATCGATTTTGTCCACGTTAAGGCTAACAAATTTAGCTATTTTGGAAATTGAGCATGACATACATATTGATATCGACAATTGTATAAATGATTTTGCTATGAAAAAAACTTAAAAGGTTTTTTTTTTTATAGCAATAAAAAAAAATTTTATGCCGCTTTTTTTTTTTTCACTTTTTCTAATTCTTTTGAGTAATAATTAAAATTCAGAGACGACAAATTCCCGGGCAGCGATAGCCCCCGCTACGCCACTGGCCCAAACCATCCCTTCGCCTACACCCAATCGAATACTTCATGCATAAACACAGTTTTATCTCGAGCACCAGGTTCTCTCCAAGTGAGAGAGCCTGTCCTTCGATTGACCTGTTCTATATTGAAGAGCACATTGCTCCACTCCAGGGCCGGCTCTAGCAGTTTTGCCGGCCCGGACAAAAATGGAAAAGGCCGCCCCTTTCTCTAAAGCAAAACATTACAATTAATAAAGATAAATTTTTCGCATATATTCTCCTCTATAAAGCTTGAATAATTCTTGTGAACAAAAAGACATCATAACAATATATATATATTATTTGATGTCAAATACACACAAAATAATTCAAAATTTAGGACATAATTACCTGTTATTATTGCAAACGAGTAAAATGTCAGGGAAGGAATCGCCCATTTCAACATGCCAATTTCTTCTGAAGGTGGGATCACAAACGTTAATTTTAACTGCACAAGACTAAAATAAAAAAATCTCCGATGACTCTATACACAAAAAACTCTTATTGTCCCTGTCCTCATTTTGATAGCTGACACGGGACGTCGTATGGGTAAAAGAAATGTCCATTATGTCCAAACTCCGGGATGGGAAGAAAGTTACTAATGAAAGATGTGTAAACTTATCAAACTTCGTGATTGAACATATATTGTCGCCTCGAACTCTTAAGTTGTAACATAAAACAAAAATGCCATCTAACATACAGAGTATTAAATAAGGAAGTAAGAGTCATTAAATGAAATACAAAATCACACGCAATAATATTTCAGAAAATATATAAAACTTTTTATTAAAAAAAAAAATTCTAATTTGATTTAAATGCCGCCCTTAGAATTTGCCACCCCGGGTGGGCGTCCAGTTTGTTCGGCCCTAGAGCCGCCCCTGTCTACTCATCTCTTGCCATCTGAGATGTGTGGCACGAGATGATAGGCTCACCTTTTTGAGATACTCACCTTTTGGGGACAGCTCTCGGAGGTCTATAGTCAACGAAATACAAACCATAAGTTTGTGAGCATACAAACTCTATAAAGTTGGTTTTGAACAGCTTGGTTTGAAACTTTGGTACCAGTAGCCCTCTGCTGGTGCTGTTTCAATAAAGAAGTATCCTGTTAATGTTAAATACCTGTTCCTCGTTTTGTATTGTTGAAGGTGTACGACCCTGTCCCTATCAGAGGAAACATTTCCAGTTTCCAAAAGCCGATTCTATATTCTTGAAATTATTTTTTAAGAAACTCTGAATGCTTCCCTTGCTACGAATTGCGTTTCACCCACCAGTCTACCTATTAAGTCACGTTGCTCATACATCGTATTCACTGTTACAAAACGTTCAACGCTCAGTTGTTATCAATCTATTCCCACAGAAGAAATGCTGTGTCTTCACTTCACTGTTTTCTACGTCACAGACAAAATTTGTATTTTTTCAACTTTGTAAACGTTATAATTACCTTTTTTAAACATTTCTATTTCATTTTAAACAAGTTAACGATGATGTGGTGGTTTTATAATGAACTCACAATGCCGCCTAATTGTTTTGAGCAGCGTAGAGAAGATGTTAAAATTTTTTCTGCTTAAATCTGTCATATATTTCTCTTACACATATTACATTTTTAAGTTGAATTTTAACTTCGTATGTTAAAAAGGAAAGCTGTTAATTTATTGAGTACTTTTGGATTGTAAGCATACAATATTAAAAAGAAGGAAGGGTTCAGAATATGTGTTACAAACTACAAGAATCTATATTAGTACACTTTATATAACACAAATCACATAAATGGGACAAAATTCGGTATGCTTTGAAAACAAAATGTTAAGAATATCATAGGAATTGAATGTTTATATACGGTAAATAAAGCTATAAAAGCAATAATAATAATAACCCTGCGTTGGCCCCTTCCTGGCCCTGATACAAGCTATTATCCAGATGGGCATTGGCTTATAGAGTGTTAGTGGACGTCCTCCTGCAAAATTTCTTGCCACACCCATTCTAAATGACGTTTTCGATCGGTGTAATCCAAAACTGGGGTGGAAAACAAATTTACCATGAAATTTACTTTCGAAAAACTAGATTAAATTGAGCAATGTATTAATTAAAAATATTATTCCAAAATTTATTTTGAGAACTTAGATAGTTTCTAGATTTTTCAATAATTTCTTTATCTCATTTGAAACTTGCAGGTTGTATCCCTTGGCTGTGAAGTTTTGTTCATTATTTATTATTTTATTATTTATTATTATTATCTTTTCTTTATTACTTTACTTTATTTTTTTTCTTATTACGCTATTATTTTCTTTAAAAATTGATTTTATGCTACTTGTGAAGCTCGTTTTACAGATTTTAATTTTTTTCTGTATTCATAATCACTTAGATCTGGGATGTTGAATGTCATGAGTTGTGCTGATATGGCTTCTTCTTCTAGTAAAGTAAATGTAATTCTCAATAATCTTTGCATTTACGTCCACAGTTTCGCTTGTCCAAAGGATCAACATTAGCATAAGATTCACCTTGAGAATTACATTCGGAAACACGTCCAAATTCTTGATATGGTTTGCTCTTAAATTATTCTGCAGCTAACGTAATTGCAACTTTCGAAAACTTCTCATTTGTTTTAGGCATCAAGAATTGGACAATTGCAACTCAATATTTGCTTGAAAACTTTTCTTTTTTCTTTTTGTCTTTTCTTTTCAATGAGAGTTGTTATTTGACTGAAATGAAACAATCTATTTCGATGGCAGGATAAAATTAGAAATATTGTTAGGATTCACTTAAGAATTTAAAAATGACAGAGGTCATTGCTTTGACCCGGAGGTTGCTGGTGTGGAAGGGGTCGAAGATGAAGCAGACATCTTAGAATAACTAATTTTATTCGACCTTTAACTCTTTACAAAACGCACTTTTATAACTAAACTTTGGGAGCTTAATCCGAATTGGATAACTAAATTATAGATGGTACTTATCTTGCATAAATCTCTTTGTATGGTCTGGCTTGCAGCCTGATACCTTCCTCTACTCCGCTGGATTCCCCTCAATAACTAATCTTGAAATGAGCGACCACCAGTCTCTGTCTACTAATTCTTGTAAATCAGCTTACGATCAACGCTTAATCATTACCCCGCCTACTCAACAACTAACACTTAAATAGAAGTTGCATTTGCATAAATCAAGTCATCTCTACGGAAAGCGGTTTTTAAACATATATCGCAGTTAAAGAATGTTTTCCCATTCGTAGAAAACCTGAATAGAACACGTTACAACATGGATATCGATTTAGTGTGAAGGCTTCGTAAAATTGAGCTACAGCATATATCTTACATTTGCATTCATCAATTAATTCCTTCTAAATATTAACTTGCTACTATTATTAGGGGATAGAGGATGTAATATTTTATACTGATGAGATAAGGAAAATATCGTATGTACATATTAATATTAAATCATCATACTTTTGATCACTAATTGCGTTAATATAGAAATTTTTCTTGTCGAACTTATGTCCCTCTTCACTCTTTTCAATTGATGGCCATCGGCACCACGACTGGATGAATAAATCAATTCAGTGAAGAAATAGCTCTTGAGTTTTCTCAATAAAAAAAATGGAAAACAACTTAACATTCATAAACACCTTAAATGTAGGTGTGTATTGAGTCTAAAATCCTAAAAAAACATTAATAACATTATCTAAGCTGATACTGGATTCCTGTCAACTATTTATTTATTAGCTTATCTATTGCGTATCAGAGACAGGTGGTAAAATATTTAACTAAAAATAAATGATTTGATTACTCTGAATATTAACATTGAGTAAATAATAAGAAAATAATTATCCAGGGTTTTTTTTTTTTTCTTTGATACTTGTATATTAGTAATGCGTCTTGCATATTAGTTATTCACTTATTTCCAAGGACATTCATAAACAGAAATTAAATTATTCTGCCTTTTTCTTCCCTTAAACCCTTAAGATACAAGCTTATTTTCTCTACCATTCTTCGTATAACACAGCAATTTTAAGGACATTATTTAATAATATGTTTCAAAAGATTCAGAAGTCAACCATTTTTTCCCTTCAAATTTATTGCTCATGCTTTCTTTTTAGTAGAAAGGTGATAAAGTAGATAGAATGAGCTCGTTAATGCAACATTTCTTGCCTGCTTTCACCAGTACTGAGGTTAATTTTCAAAAATGCATAATAAAGCGAAATAATTTCTTTGAAGTTTTTATTTGAATAAAAATAAAACTTTCTTATTCTAAAATAAATTTCTTCTCAAACTCCCACTAAATTGATGAATTTTCTTCATTTATATGGAACCAAGAATCCAAAAAATGATTCAGTTTAAATATTTTGTGATTATTCTGAGGAAATAGAGTTTCATAATGAGATTTTCAAACTATTTCTTCTTAATGTGTTTCTTATCTAGAAGTATTTTTAAATCAAACCATTCTAATTTTTCTCTGCATTCCTTCTATTTTACATTTCAGTCTACTTACCAAACAAAATCATTGCATAGTATTAAATCTGTGGCAGTTCTGGAAGTTAGATGTGTTCCATATCCACACAACGTGCAAAACTTTCAGACAATGTTGGGTATATTCTCAGCTAGTTAATTATCAATAAAAGATTAGAATGTGTGAGGATGGATTGTGAAGTAGAAATCTGAGAAAAGCGCCATTTTTTTTCAAAGCTGCACGACGAACTATTAATAATAAATTTTGAGACCTTTTCTATCGAAATCAAGTAACCAATCCTGGTATTTCAATGTCTTCGCTTTCACACCATATAAAGTAAGGACTTTGTTGTATCATTATTTAAGCAATTTCATTTTTATGCAGGATTGTACAGATCGACAAAAATTCCAAATTCGAAAATATCGGTTTGCTAACCAGAGATTTTATGATATTGAATGTTATGCCTCCGAATATTGAAAAGTTAAAATGAAATATTTATAATGTGTTCCATAAAAAAATTCTTTGTTGTAACTATAATTATAGACATCATAATATTGTTTTAAAAATATGTCAAAAAAATTTAATTTAAATCAATAGCATCAGAGCTTAAGATTTTAGTTCAAGTTTTAAATTTCATTGACATTATATTAAATTGTTTGTCATTAAAACAAATGTATTCATATATATTAGAACACATGAAAATCAATAGGAAAAAGGCAGACTTTTCCATTAAGTTTAAGAAAAATATATTCTCTTTTAAAACAATAAGTTTAAAATAATCTTAGAAAATATTTGCGTCGTCTTTTTATACCAAAATAAAAAGGAAAAAAGCAAAATGATTTTTTAACATGAAATTATTTACCCATCATAATACTGATTTTTGAAAAGTTAATCCAATTGCAAAAACATGATGATTTTAAATATCTTTTTTAAAAATGTTTCATGTATTTTCTTATATTTCTAAGATTATTTTACTTAACACTTTAAATCTGCTTGAAAATATTTGTTTAAGGAAATAAAAAAAAATAAAAAAAAAACACACATTATTTTGAAAATTGAAAATATTTAAGAAAAGAAAAAAGAGCTACCAAAGATTAGATTGAAAGAAAACACACCAAATACGTCAAACAAAACGCAATTATTTTTTGAACACATTTATTTCGATATTTTCTCTTAAATAAATAAATTTTAAGGATTATTATATTATTTTATGTAAACCACAGTTATGTTTTAGATTAATAAATAAAGAAAATATCTATAAATATGTTAAGTAAATCTGTTTTTGTTTCATGTTTCCCTACTTATTTTCTTTTGGTTTGGTTTGAATTAATATCGCTCCCACACATAAAGTAGAATTTCACCAGAACATTTCAATCTTTCGTTTTCAATTTTCGTTTTCAATCTTTTATCTGCAATTTTATTTCATTCAATTAAAGGACGAGTGTTCCAAATCATAAGATGAAAAGAAAATTTATCCTCTTAAATAAATTTTCGTTCTAAAATTTAAGTTAAGTCGTTTGACAGCTCAAATATCATTTGTAGCTAAAACGCAATTATTTTGATGTGAAATTTTACGTTATTTTATATCGTCTACGTATTTATTTCTTTGGATTGTTATTGAAAATTTTCGAATTTTATAGCTTCGTTATTTATTTGAAGTACTTCAAGATTGAAGACTTTTAAAAAAAAAGGTGATTTTTTACAAAATTTCTTCATTTACAAGAGAGAGTGAGTTTTGTCCATTTTATTTTTAATATTTTAGTAATTAATTTATTGATAATGTTGTAGTTATTTTATTTATAATGTTTAGTGTTATTTAGAGTAATTTGGTCTCACAAGCTTGTATGGTTTTTTGTGGCATCATTTATTTGACACATTTAACTGCATATAAACAGAACAACATTAAAGTATATAACACTAATATTTCGGGGTACTATTACTTCGAACTTCAATAGATGGTTTTTAAGTCCGATAGCTCGGACGTGTAGGCGACATGAATGAAAAACCAAATTCAATTGAATTTCGTAAATGTAGCTGAAATGAAGAGCACAACAAACCTGTCAATCAGCTAGTATTTGAGAATCTTGAATGTAACAATATTTTAATTTAGTACAATAATGAAAAAAATTGATAATTCAATATAGGATTGTTACTAATAGTATATTTTTTTCCATTCGCAAAGAATTTTATTTTAAAAACCATTTTAAGTTCTTTCTTTTCCAATTCTTTAAATTATTTTATAGGACCTTTTTAGAATCTTTTGATGGGTTATTATCCTCTTTGTATATGCAGACGACCTGTAAGTTTATTATCTTTATTATTATTATTTCTTAGTTTTAATTTATGTATTTGATTTAATTAGAGTCTTGAACTTAGCGATATAAATAGAAATTTAAAGATAAATATGTGTCTTTGATGAGGTCAGGAAGCGTTTTGCAATTAATGGAATTCAATTAAAAGGCATAAATTATCGAAAGAGAGCTCCAAACAGAATTCTTGCTTGTTTTCGTAGCCGGAAGATTCAAGATGTGATCGCACTGTAGGCCATTAAACTAAATGACTAAAATTACTAGTTCAATTTAATTAACCTTATAATCTGCACAACGAGTTGTATGAAATTTTAGAAAATTAAGTCCCAAAACTGTGATGTCTTTCTTGATAATGAGTCAAAATTACGGTGTTATCTCTTGTCGTACTCTTTAGAGCGACTTTAATTAAGTTAATTTAAATTCAAACTTTTCAATTTAAGAACTTTTCAGATTTATTCGCCGCATTGTTTGACGTAATTTGACTCTCGACAGATTTAGACAGCTCTCATTATTGCTTTCTATTAGTTTTAGTAGAATTCTGGAAGATACTATAGTCAGGTGGATATTACATGATCGAAGAACTTCAAATAGAGTCACGTGCTTTGTAGTTTTGATTGCAATCCAATTAGATGAGAAGAAGAATTGGGGTTAATACTCGTAAAATTCTACTAAGCATCTAAGCACTCATGTGACGTGGTATAGAAATGTGCTGCCTCAAACTTGACCTCAAGTGGTTCCGTGTCACAAATTCCATTCCCCAATAAACACTTGTTAAGCTTTAGAGAAATTGCTTGAACCAGTGGAACGTCTATCTACATGTGTGTTGTACGTGCGTACATATGTGTTAAATATATGAAACTGTATCGTTTTTCTTTCTCAATTTTTCTCCATGACTTATATATCTTCCTGGTGATATCCGCAGAAAGTATTGACAATCTCTACTGGACCCCATTGTTCAATACGGAAAATACATTTGGTGACTTACGGTGAGTTCTACGAATTAAAATTATTTTGAAGAATTAGAAAAAGGGAAACACGTCTGAGAAATCTCGCCAAGATCGGACGCCAACCGAGTTACTACTCCTCCAAAATAGAGGATACTCAAAAGGTATATTGACTTCTTATTTTAGTGACGTACGTGGTAATTTTGAACAGTGCATCTCAGTCTAATGCATGGTTTTTAGACCACTCGTTTAAATTATAAATCGAAATAATCAGAAAAGCAATAAAAGTATCACAAAATGTTTTCTTCTAGTCTAAAATCAATGATAATGATAGAAATATTAATGATATATGAAATGGGTAGACTACATTTTTGACGCTCCTATTCAAGCGGTTAGCAGTAAAATAAAATCGCTTAGCTGCAGGCGAAGATTTATTGCAAAAATAGATACATTTCCTCAGACGTTAAAAGGCTTTAAAATCAATTGATTGATGGCGCTCTGCTCAATTTTTTTTCTCCACAAAATCCAAAGAATCTTTCGTAGACATTTCAACGCAAGAGAAATCAAAATATATTTCCTTTTCTGTCGGAAAATATTCGGAAAAGGCTTAAAGGAAAACCCAAACCACGTCCTTTGTTTGTCCTAGTTTCCGTCTTTTAGGGCATATTTTTCTTTCTTTGTTTCTAATGGGAAAAAGGTCAAGCGAAATGAAGAAGTGAAAATACTCTCTTTTGAAAGAGAAATACAAATAAATCGCTAAATTTTCGAATTTGGATACGATTTCACAGTTTTGTGTGTGTGTATGTGTGTGACAGTTTGAAAGGTGAGAAAAAGAGAAATTGTAACTGACTCTGTTAAAAAATAGTTTTTAATAGAGTATCAAATTCAAAAAATGGAATGATATAGTTAGAGCTGTGCGATTCCGTTGCAATAACACAGTTACAATCGATATTGTCAGTGACGAAATTAAATTACCTTAAGAAAGAAAAGACTTTGTTTACAGTGCCAGCATCACTTTCTTAAAAATGACAAACAACTAAAGTTTAATTTACCAAACCAGCATCACAGCTTTTTTTCTTAATATAGAATCATTTCACATCAAAGCAAGATTTCACATTTTTCTGCATTGTTTTTGGATAATATATTTGTCTTTCAACCCCCAAAGAATATCTTACAGGCTTAAACATAAAATATAAAATAAAATTGAAAAATATTTTTATAATTTAAATGTGTTAATCAATGTCTTTATACAAATATTTGGTAGTATACTTTGAAAAATTTGTGTATATGTGCACAGAGAGGGAATATTCTTTCTCTATTGGAAAATATAATTTATTAACATTAAAAAAAGCTATAAGTAGCTGATGAATCTCGTAATTGTAAGTATCTGTAAAATGAATAGAATATCTCCTTATCCTAACTTCCGCTCCAGACAACTTAAGAGTCTCTGCTTCATGCTCAACCTGATCTAGTCCCAGTTTAGACCCTTGATTATTTTGACTCCAACAGATCATCTGCCAAATCGTAAAATGACCATCGGGAATATACCGACTGTTGTCCGAAAACTGGTAGAACAACCAGTCCGGATAGGATTTACAGTTAAACCCGTTTTTATGAGGGTACAGGGATTGTACAAAAATATGCAGAAAAAAATTGATTCGAGAAAATTCTTAAATTGGCTTAACAAAGATATTTTCATACGTTTTTAAAGAAATATTTCTTATGAAGTAGATAAGGACTTCAAAAAAAAAAGCCTCCCTCAGAAAATATTTTATAGCTTTAAGAAATAGCGAAAAAGTGCTTTTTTAAGAGATTAAGGCTAGGAAATTTCTTTAAAGAGAAGACGGATAAAATTGTGATCCATAGTTCTATAGTTGTTGTAGAAAAAGATAGTTAATAAGCCTCATTCCTTAACCCTACACTTCAAGCCCTTTCCATGACTACATCAGATAGATTCTTTTACAATACTCCGAAAACGTTTAAACCTACTTCCTTGATTCTCTTATGTTATCTTTATGTATTTGTCCTTAAGGTATCTGACTACGTTCGGAACCGTGATTTATCAAAAGCGTATAAATGGATCATATTTATGATATTTAGTATCACTTACATTAGAAAATGTATATGAAATTGTTTTAAGAATAGTATTACAATAAAAAATTATTTAAGTACAATATTTTGACAAAAAATAATCACATAATGACCCATTTTCAAAATATTCTCCTTTTGTGAAAAATGCTTCTATTATAACAATATTTTGGTTGTCTATAGCTCAGACCTCTGTACAGAGGCTCAACTAGAGTTTTTGAAATATATAACTTAGAAGTGGGTTTATCCATGTTTTACGACAACAGAGGGGAGAAATTTTAAGAAAAAAACGCCGATAATTATTTCAAATGGTTGTAATTCTGAAAATAATGGGAATTTTTCAAAAATCATAGTTGAGCCTTTGTACAGAGGTCTGAGATATATACAGGCAAAATATTATTATAATAGAAGCATTTTTCACTAAAGGTGAACATTTTGAAAAAAGGTTATTCTAAATTAATCATTCTGCCGAAATATTCTATTTAAATGCATGGTTTTTTTTGTCAAAATGTCCTTAAAACAATTTCACACATGTATTCTAATCTAAGTGACACTAAATATCATGAAAATTATCCATTTATGCGCTTTTTTAAAATTACGGTTTCAAACGTAGTCAGATACCTTAAAAGTTCTTATACCTAATCTTGTGCTATAAGTTCTGATCCAAAAATTTGATATTTAAATGCAGCAGACAATTTTAAATATCATCATTAGACATCGTCCGCAATATTTCTCTGACTCTTCTTTCTCGCACGTTGCTCTAAATCAATCAAGATATAACATTTTGGACAGATGCGTGCAGAATTATTTCTCTGCATCAAAAAAAGAGCCGTATGAGATTTTTAAGTCTCTTGAATATTTAGACATCACCTGTTATTCATTTATCGAAGAGATTTTCTGAAACCAACAGCATTGCAGCCAATAGCAGATGCGGTCGCCAGAGATCGGTGAGAACACCAGCTCTCGTACAAGTAGTCAGAGGGAGTACTTGTGGAAAGAAGACTTTTCTTACTCAATAGATGAATGTCAAAAATAGATGCGTCATATATAAAACGAAGACCTTAGACCAAGGCTACTCAATCTTTTTTTTTCCATACATATTACAACTATTTCACGCGGGCC
>BMAV01011729.1:0-18584 GCA_019973955.1 Trichonephila inaurata madagascariensis | reverse complement strand
AAGACATTTAAAATGCGGAAAATTAATCAAAATATTAAAACTCATAATTTTGGATTTTATTTTATAATTATATTAAACTCTATCAAACTCAACTAACAAAGAAAAATTTTTATACATTTTTTACCCAATGATAGGATCATTCCGATTTCCTTTCATCAAAGATTCCGAGCTCTTTATTTGTATTCTACTGTTATAAAAACAAAGCAACCATGTACATTTGATTTTTTTTTTCTTTGGACAAAGCCTTAGTTTTATTTCAGATATTAATTTATCCAGTGCAGGATGGTAGCAAAGAATTATTGTCTAATTCCAGACTGAAATAAGTATCATTGTTTAAAATTAGTTCAGACTTGCTTGTGCATTTTTGTTTCAAATTTATACAAATACTTTTTGATTTTACTGAAAAATAACCGAATTTAGCAAAGAGTACATTGGAAACATTTAAGAAAAACTCTAACATTTCTGTATCAATTCATATGTTTATCCTTAACTGTACCATACGTTTATCAATATATATAATATAATAAATTTTATAGGATGTTTTTGTTGCCTTTGTATTTTTGACGTTCAGCGCCGGTTTAAGCTCATTTTGGGCCCTGGGTGCAGAAGAACTTCAGGCCCCCTTGGCACTGGAGGATCGAAATTTATAAACAGAAAATGTGGTTAAGTACAGCTTATTCGGGCCCTTCTGGACCCCTCTGAGGCCCCTGGGCACCCGCCCCAAGCACCCAATGGATAAACCGACATTGGTGACTTTACCTCCGACAAAATATTTTGCTGCTGTTGCAAAAAAAATTTTAATAAAGCGAATTTACCTTGTCTTTAAAGAGATCCTCAAGAAAAAAGGAAATTGTGATTAGTAGTATACGGAAGCATAAAGGAAGATATGTGATTAGTAGTATACTGACAAAAAAAAGTTATATTTTTTAAATATAACATTTTAACGAAAAATCAAACAAGTTATTGATCGATGTTTGTTTTTCTGCACAAAGTAGTCAAGAACCCAGTTGTCTGGAACAGCATATATTCTTTAGGAATTTTTTGCTTGGAAAACATGAGAGCTAATTAAAAATTAGTTTCACCCATAAAATTGATGCTACTCTAATGTTACTTATAGTTACTAACCGTTGATGATGTCGTAGCATCAACGATTAGTAACAATAAATAACATTAGAGTAGCATTACAATTACAAAAATAACAAGAGTTATCTCGGAATTCAAACCAATACGACATCGATAGCAAAATTGATATATCTCATTGCTTGAATGATAGAATTTCTAACTAGATTTTTAATGCATTGCTCTTAAATAATTGAATTTGTTAGTGCTACTGGCCACTCAGAAAGCTCCGGTGGGCCACATGCGGCCCTCTGAGTATCGCCGCCTTAGACCAAAAGGTTATCGAAAAATAACAAAGGAATCAAATGAGCTCAATTCATGGCAGTCATGTAACTCATAACAATTAATTTCTTAAATGTTCTTCAGAGTTAACAGAAATCTTAAAAGAAAACAAATTTGCGTGAAATTATATAAATGTTATTTTTTTTATTATTTATGTATAAAATGTAATAAAATAAAAAAAAAAGGCTGAATAATTTATCTCTCTTCAGGGATTTATTTATATATTGTAACATATTTTAAAGCAATTTACAATATTACTTATACATTTATTTCATTTAATAAAGATTTAAATTTTAAACATTGAATAATAATATCTAAAAAAAACCCTGATTTTTATTTAAAACCCATTCTTAAATATTGCTAGCATTATAATTGTATGTATCTTAAGATTTATCGTGGACAATAAATTAGATTTGTTTATTTATTCCCGTGTGCTTTCGAGATTTTTTCATTTATTTCTTTTTTGTGGTAAATGCACGGTTGGTGTGTCCACGACCTTTCGTCATGAAATTTTAATTTCCATGCAAATAACGTTGGAAACTATTTCATGAATTCCGTTTTCGGTTAATAAGTCTTGATTTATAATAGCATGCAAATGTTTAAATTTCGTTTCTTATTCCCACTTTATTAATTTCGTTTCTTTCTATTTATTTTATTTAACGAAGTGAAAAGAAATGCAACCTCTTTACCCTCTCAAATTTAATCAGAAAATTCATCAAAAAAATATTTCTATTTTATGGTTTGATTGTTTTCTTAAACATTAAAATAATTGCCAGATTCGATTACAAAACTGCATCAATAGACACTATAAGTCAATTCACTTCATTTCGAGGACAAGTGATAATTTCTAACGGTGGATTCGGGATCTAGTAAAACATACAAAAAAATGCATGGAAATGGTCTACTTCAATGCATATGTTGTATTTGTATTTTGTTATTATGAGTTACAACTATCCATCTTAATGTTAGATCAGTGCTTCTCAAACTTTCAATATTTGTGACCCAATATTCAGTCATAATTTTCATCGCTTCCATACAATAACAATATATTGAATTCAATTATACTATACTTTGAAGCTAAAGCTACAATACAACTTTAACCTCTTCAGGGCTACCGGCGTAAATAAACATCTCGCTCAGTCAAAGCATTAATTGCCCCAGACGTATATATATACATCTCTCCGAAGTCATAACTTTTTTGTACACTTCTATTCACAAAATTATTCCGAAGGCTTTGGAATGCTTTAAAAAAACCTTGACTGTGTTTACGAGGAATGTGCTTATTTCAGAGGATTTGCTTATTTTTTCCTATTATCCTACCCCAATATATCCCATACACATGCATGCCTACGTAGAAAACGGCTGCATTGGGAAGCGAATCCCGTATATTTCAATCGGCAGTTAAGGGATTAATTACAAACCGTACAAATTATCAAGATAAGTGTTAATTTTTGTATATAATTTTATATATAACAAACCCATGTGGGATCAGTGTTATTATTAAACTTGCTCCTAATTTAATATTGTTATATTAATTATAAAATACATTGTGCAGTACTGATATATTTATAAGTGTATCATATCAGTGTACTTATTTCTTGTTATGTAGAATGTATTTTGTTTGTTTACTTTCAGTTCATTAATAATTTCTTAAATAATCTTTTGTTTTCGACTTTTCAATAGGCTCGAGCTCCCCACGTTAAGTTATCACACCCTCCCTAGGGCGCCTCTCACAGTTTGAGAAACTCTGAGTTAGATGCCTTTAAGTAATATTTTAAAAAGAGATTTTTTTAAAAAAAACTCTTTCAGTGAATGTGAAATTTCATTCTGTTATTATTTTCATTGCAAAATTATCTTGGATTCTCAGTTGAATTCTCTTGACTTTTTTAATCAACATATCCTCAGCATGAAATTCAAAATAAAAAAATAAAGAATGTCTTTAACTATAATGATAACAATTGAGTGTGTTTAGGTTTTACCAAGTTTTAAAATCACATAAATGTTTTTATAGTTTGCTATCAAATATAAATTATTTCCCAAATCGCAAGTACAATATTTGCAAAATTGGAAAACACCATCATTATTACTAACCATAATTTAGAATTTGCTTCTGAATGTGAGGACATTTACTATATTTTAGATAAAATTATTTTCGCTTATTGAAATTATGCTGTGCCATTGAACTAAAAGAAAACGTCCAAATAATTCTAAATCCGGTTAAATTCGTTATTCGAATAAACTATGCTGTTAGTTTTCATTTTACATTACCTTTCAACTATTACTTTTAATTTATTGTTTTTACATTTAAGTAGACAGTTCCGTATTAAAGTTTTAAAATGTTCTCACCGAATTTTTCTAACATTCTAAAACAAGATTTTTTTCACCTATATATTATTCCAGAAGTTTTTAGTCAGTCTCTATAAACCCCCCACTCTCAAAAGAACTTTTCCCTGTCTCTTTTCAACGAGTTGTGTGTTCACAAAGGCCACTGAGACGAAAACAGATTGAGAATAAGTTCTTTATATTTCTCAAGGATGTTTCAGTTCCTCGGGTTTTTTTTTTTTTTTTTTTGTAATTTAATAGAATATTGTTCTTGTTTCTCATTGGTCTTCTTCTGCAGAATTTTATTCTTTTGGGATAACTTTTTCTCTCCAACGCTACACTTTGCTTGTTCGTGTAGTATTGTAACACCACAGTATCATTAAAAAAGCATAGGGACATTATTTTTCCTTTTTTTTTGTGAAGAAATTAAAGAGAAAAGTAATCTGGCATTTCTGTTGAATGAATTTGAAGAAAGAGGAATAGAGAAAAGGAAGTGTTATAAAGTTTTTATTGAAAATATGGCCTATCAGAAGTATCGATATGCGGCAATCAAATCTGAGCTTAAGAAAATTTCACCACCTTCTTGTTGGTTATGTGACACATCATGGGATATCCCTTGTGACGAATCTATACGCGTTCTCTCACTAATCCTCTTGGGGAATCTTTGGGCTAGCATTCGCGTTTAATTCACAGCCATCCCTCTGAAGAAGAAACCCTGATGTTCAAATTATATATATATATATATATATATATAGTTCGACTATATATAGTCAAAGTTTTGTAATTCTAAAGAAGGAGGAAGGAAGCAGCTACATTCGCTACGCAGGTAAGATTGAACAAGGTTTACTTTCGCATGTAAAGATTAAAAGTGGTGTTTTGCCACTGTGTTGAATTAGTAGATTTGAGTTTAGTAATCAAAACAATAAATTAGGTTGAGTTAAATAAAGTGATTCCGCATATTTTCTTAATAATCATTGCTTTCTCCGTGCTACTCATTTGACATTTGTTGGTTAGTTTGACTAAATAAGTGTGATGAGAGATGGAATTCTCTGGTTCGGCTTTCATTCCTCCCACACCCTCAGGTAGGCAAGACAGGGAGAGAGAAACTTCGGGAACAAGTTGCTCACACCCTTTCGTATGAAATTTTATCGTACCATTGAATCCAGGGAAGAATAATATCTGTTTCATGTAAGGCTTTCTCTTTGAAGTCCGAGAAATTTTCCCCCATTAATAAATAGTTTGGGGGCCTTATCATAGATCAAGATAAAACTAAATATATGACTACTATTGCAAATATTTACACCACAACTCGTTTTTAAAATGGGGTTTAAAATTTTTGAAATGGATGCAGAACTCATTTATCTGAGATCAATATTTAACCCTTAGGCGGCCAATTTTTTTTTCCTCCAAAATGTTCCAAACAAAGGTACCTTTTTTTTATTGCATATAACTAGACATAATGCTTAACAGAACGCAAAAACGGAAGAATATTAGTTTAATTTTCAATTTTAAAGTTTTCACGCTATTTTTTATTTTATAATTGTGTATGTGGAACAAAAAAAAACCCTCAATTTTTTTGTTTTTCATAAGTACACTCTGCATGCTATAAAGAATGTTTTATATATCCTGAAAGAATTTCTCTTATATTTCTAAAAAAAATTCATATTCGTACCTCTTTCTCAAATGATTGATGATTTTTTTTGTGTGTATATATGTATGTACACCATTTAAAGCAAGGTGTAATACTAAATCTTTCTTACATTGCAATGAGGGCAGAGAAAATATCGCCTTTCTGGATTATCTTTCCATTTTCAATTCTTCTCAAACAACAAACTGCACATTGGTTTACCAATCCCTGTTCTTTATCGAATATTTTCAAGAAATTAAATTCCTGTTTTCAATAAAAAATTCCCGTCTTCACAACAAGGAAAATCCCGTGGGAGAAGTATTTCATTACCATTGGGTGCTCTCGGCAAAATTAAATTCCTAAATTCAATTTCGCATTGTCAGAGCTCAGGTTCCCCACTCTGAGGAGAAAACTGGGTGTCAAAATTACTTGCGGCAATTAGTATCGCCTATTGGGTACCGCACTAAAAAGTGATACCAGCTTCTGGGGAATCAACTAGGTCTGAAAAGGTAAAAAATACCAATACGCAGCCCCATTAGAGGGAAAAAAAGTACCATGAACAAAATACATTTCTCACAAAAATGTTCACTAATAATCTCACTATAAAAATTAAACATATATGTAAAACGCCGTAAAAGTGCAATGCGAAAAATTCCACAGAAAAAAAAAATACAAGTAAAAATTTATTAATTGTGGTAAACCTACCACAATTCACAAATTTGAGAGCTTTCGGGGCAGGTGCAGGACAAACCCCTTATTTTGTGTTTGGTGTTTAACTTGGCAAGAGAAAAAAAAATTTATTGTCACCAATGACCTTCGGAAAACGGAAAATACCCACTTTAATTTATGTAATTTATGAAAAAAAAGAAGTTAAATTTGTGTAATAAATGTCTGTTACAATCTACTAAACTTAAGCTTTTATTTATTTATTAGGTATCAAAAAAAAAAAAAAAAAATAAGTACATTGTCAAACTTATTACAGTGTAGAAGTGACAGGAAAAACAAGTTATTTTACAATTACCTCAGAACGATATGATTTTGATAACATTTTAATGAAACAAATTTCATTAAAGCAAATTTAAAAGTTAAACTCTAATGATAACTTTATCGTTATACTATTTTTATTTTTAAAAAACTTTTTAAAGAAACATTAAACCCGTTCTGCTATACTTCTATTTTTCTGCTTTACATTCATCAATAAATAGTTCTTCTATTCTTTTACGCATGTTATATGAGTACTATTAAACATATCATTACAATAAGGGATTTGAATATAAATTAACCTTGTGCTCATTTAATAGTTCATAATTGATATCTTCTATTACAATTGGCTTGAAATATAATCCAGATCGTTCAAATGATAACTCAAGAGCCGTATTTCAAAACGGAATATATATAACGAGAAATCGACTTAATGAATTAAATATACAACGAAAATCAATTGGCAACCACCGTCGTTCTATTAGAATTAGAGAATAGATATCCGCGATTGAATCTCTAATCAGAATTATGCCTCATTGCAATTAGACGGAATGAATTATACAGTTGTAAACAAAGTTCTGCCTTCCTAATATCAAGAAGAATAGTTTTGTTGGAGTTTAGTTGTTTGATTTCCAAATAATAAAGTGAAATCCGCCATGCTTTTATAACAAAAATTTGTATTTTAAAAGAAGTTCGTATGCTCTAATTTTTCGATTGTAATAAAATTGTTCGAAATTTTCTGTAGCATAATTACATATTAAGAAATCATGCAACTATTAAAGAATTGGTGCATTTCAGAAGATAAAGTTATAATATGCAATTTTTTTAGTAAAAGTTTTTAAAATTGATCATGAAATACTTTCTGTACAAACAGCGGTTATTAACTAAAATTTTACTAAAAATCTATTCATTTTCCGAAAAATTAAATACAATGTCTTCTAATAAATTACAAGATCAACTAAAAGAAAATTATAAAATCTATATACATATGGAGAAAAGCTACTCACTCACTCATCATGAGATCTTCCAAACTATTAGACCTACAGATATGAAATTCGGCAAGCACGTTTCTTTTGTTCAGTACAGTTCCGTCAATAATGGGTTTTATGAAAAGTGACTCTAAATGGAGGTTGCAGAGGAGGGGGGGATAGATAAAAAAAATCCTGGCTTTGGAATATTAGGCCTACAGAAAGGAAATTCGGTGAGTATGGATCATTTGTTGAAAAGAAATCTGATAAGAATAGGTTTTAGCAAAATCAACTCCCAAGAGTTGTTGTGAGAGGTTAAGTGAGCTATATACAAAAAAATTTCCATTTTTGAACTATTAGACTAATAGACTTGAAATTTGATAGACGTGTTTCTTTTGTTGAATAGAGATCCGCTAAAAACACTTTTTACGGAAACTATCATCCAAGAAGTTGCTGCGATGATTACTGTGGGCTAATAGATAGTAATATAGAAAAAAATTAAGTCAATTCCTACTTTGAATGGATGAATAGGTAGCATTTTATTAACGATTGAAAATTTGAGTAAGATATCTATCTTTCTATCTATAGGGAGAGAGAGAGAGCTAATAGTAGGAATTGAAAAAAGAGCAGGATTTGTCTGCATTGTTGTAACAATGCACACCCGGTGTGGCTAGTTTGGCTGAAAAACCGGTTTCCGACGCCAACTTTTGTCCTTGTTTTAACAGTTACATTATTACAACAATGGAGACGAATCTAAGTTGGCGTCGAAAACCATTAATTAATTAAATTAATTAATTAATGTTTGAAAAACTGTATTAACATCAAGTGTCATCCACTATAAGTTTAAAAAAATTTATATGAACTTGGTTGGATGAATAGAAAATATTTTATTAGCGATTGAAAATTTTAACAAGATATATAAATATACGAGTATATATATAGGGAGAAAGTGAGCTAATAGCAGGAATTGAAAAAGGAATGCCTGTTTTTAAGCTATTAGACCTACAGACTTAAAATTTGATAAACATGGTTTTTTTGTTGAGTAGAGTACCCCTAAGACCAGGTATTACGGCAAACGACTCCCAAGAAGGAATACTGGGAGTAAGAAATGAATAGACTTTATAATTTTAGAAATTCAAGTCCTTTTTAAATTAAAAGGCATGGGGGGGGGAATGTTTTTCAATGTACAAGGCGTGTTCGGAAACTAAGCACTATTTCATTCTACCACAATTGCAGCGGTAGTATGTTTCAATCCTATGGTTTATTGTCTCTCCATTACTGGCGGATTGTGTTGTTTTTACATGTGTTAACGAGCGTTCAAAATGTTGAAGACGATTGCCTGTCCCGCCGGTAAAGAAAAAAAGATCTGTAATCCGTTTTTTGAACGAAAAAATGTTAAACCAGTTAAAATTCATCTTCAACTTGTAGAGATTGATAGTGAAAATCGAACGAGTGATAGAATAGTGACAAAGTGGGCTCGACGATTCAGTGATGGACGACCCAATCCTCATGACGATGCATAGAGGATCATTAGCAATAGATGCTACCATCTATTGCTAATGATGGTTTGGTTGAAAAAGTGAATTAAAAAATTGGTGAAAGACGGCTTACAATAATATTGCTTGTGATTAATTTTTCCCAAAGAGCTGTTCAGCAATGGCTCTCTTCACCGGAGGCATCTTTCTTTGAGAGGGTTAGATAAGGTGGTTTCTCCCGATATGAAGGGTGGTAACTATGTTGAAAAATAGTTTCCGACATGCTCTTTCCTGTAAAAAAAATTTTATTTTGAAAACAGAATTTTTATGCGAGTTTTTCCAAAATGGTACTTAGTTTCTGGAGACGCGCTTCATATATTAAAGCTTAATGGTAAGACTATTATATCAATAGCTTAAGAACAGTATAAATATTCTCACAATATCGTGAAATACCCAGCAAAACGGGTGAGTAAGGTCTCTCTAGTTATACATAATATCAGAATCATTATAAAAAGAATTAGAATTTCGTGAAATCATTCCCTCTGAAGACGCAATTACATAAGGGGTTTTTTTCTTGGGTTTGTTGAGAGGAAAGTGCGAAAAATTTTGCTTTATAAGAATGCTGGTAAATCTGGGAAATAATTGTGTGTGTGTGTGTGTGCGTGTGTGCGTGCGTGTGGGGGGGAAGAAACGCGATTCCCACTCCCTCATCATGATGTCTCCGGAACTAATTTCTTTAATTTTACAATGCACGTTTAAAACGAATAAACATATCATAAAACAGTTATTGTTTTAATATTTTTTAAAATATTTAGTATCACTTAGATTAGAATACTCGTATAAAATTGTTTTTAGAATATTATCACAATAAAAAAAAAATTATTTAAATGAGACATTTTGCCAAAAGGATGAACATAGAATGACCTATTTTCAAAACATCCTCCTTTTATGAATAATAGTAATAATATTTTACCTATATATATCTCAGACTTCTGTACAGAGTCTGAACTAAGATTTTTGAAATATATAACGTAGAAGTGGGTTTATCCATGTTTTACGACAACCAAGGGGAGAAATTTTAAGAAAAAAAACGTCGATAATTATTTCAATGGGTTGTAATTCTGAAGATAATGTGAATTTTTCAATAATCCTAGAAGTCTGGAGAAGTCTTAGCTTTCAAAAGGCAAAATCTTATTATCGTAGAAACATCTTTCATAAAAGGAGAATGTTTTGAAAATAGGTAATTCTATGTTCCTTTTTTGCCAAATTATCCCATTTAAATAATTCTTTTGTTATGATAAAATTCTGAAAAAAAAATGTATACGTGTATTCTAATCTAAGTGACACTAAATATTAAAAAAATATTCGTTTGTATGCTTTTTCAAAATCATCTATCCGAACCTTAAGGCAGGGGTCGGGCTCTGGCTTGCCAAACCAATCTACCAATAGCATTCAGCGTGTCACACAGCAGGACATATTTGAAACATTTCGATTCCTGCAATAATGCATGCTTAGTTAGAGAATAGAGGTCAATAATATAGATTTACTGTTTTATTATGTATTAATTTTGCATCATTTTTAAAGATATTTCTTAACATAAAAATAAATTACTTACAATATATTCATTTCTTCATCAAAATCAAAAAATTTAAAAAATTAAAACTGTACATGTATTAAATACTTTTAAACATATTTATTAAAATAAGAAACAGACAACATAAAATAGAAGTACTTCACTTCATTACAATTAAATAAAAAGATAAATAAAAAAAAAATTATGGAGACCTAATGCTTGCACCATTCTACTTTCATATCACAAAATCAGGTGTATAGTTTGTAACTTTCAATTTGACACGATTCTGAGCATTCAGTTATTAAATAATATCTCTAAGGACTCGAAATATTTTTCATATGAGGAACGATTTTTTACTTAGATATGTAGAACCGATAGGGAAAAGCAGAGTACATACAATTTTCTCTCTTCAAACCAATTTCTCCATCAATGACATTCAATAACTAACAAAATAGCTGGCAATTTATCTTTCTCATTTTTTCGTAATTCCGTAAATTTCTGTAATTCTGAAGATATTTGCCAATTAAGAGAGGTCCATTACTAATGGATCCACTTCCATCCACTCAAATATTTGTAGAATAGTGCTGCCGAATGACTTCTAGAGAAAAAGTGATATTAGAAACGAGGCTCATCAATATCGACGTATTCACATGAAAAACAATTTTTATCTGTGAGAAATACATTTATCACAAAAGATAATCAAATGCTTCTTCATCAAATTATTTTAACTTTTCCAATGATATATTCCTCTTAATAATGTTTTATTATAATTTAAACAAGTAATAGAAAAAGTCTCTCTCAATTCCTTCTTAGATCAACAAAGAAAAACTTAAGTTTACCTACTTTGTATTAAATATGTATATACTTACGGCAGAATCACAACATTAAGTGGGAATTCATTTTTATTCATTATCATTAAAGTATCGAATTCTCATTCAAAACAATCGTGTATTCAGTTCAACTGAATGCTTTAAAAGGTGAGAAAAAAAAGTTTTGATCCAAGTCGCTAAAAATGAAAACAACGTGGCTGTATCTGTAATTCTTTAAGTAATTAGTTTTAGTCAATTAATTATAATTAAATCATCTTATTTTTACCCAAAACAATAGTGTATAAAAAATTTCAGCTCAAACGAGCGCTTTAAAATGTGAGGAAGAAACCTTTTGAAGTTTTGACACGTCGCCAAAAATGAAGCCAACGTAACTGTATTTGTAATTCTTTGAATAATTAGTTTTAATCCATTAATTTTTATTAATTATAATTAAATTATTGTATTGTCATCCAAAATAGTCCTGTATATAAAATTTCAGCTCAATTCGGCACTTTAAAATGTATTTTATGAACGATTGAAAATGCCACCAAGATAAATAAATATATAGAGAGAGAGTGTGAGCCAATAGTAAGAATTGAAAAAAGAAAAAATTGAAATTTTTATAATTTATAAGTCAATATTTTAAAGAAGTTAACAAGCCAAGGAAAAAAATTTAATGCTTTTCAAAATCTCTTAGAATCCCCCCCCATCCCCCCGCTAGCTTCGGAAGGGGCAATGACTCCGACAGAGAGGCTGGGGAGAGAAAAGGACACCCGAAGAAAGTCTGACGCACCTTTTCACCCATTAGGCAACGACGAGAGTTGAATGCTTTAATTTAATTATTGTTAGTCCCATTTTCTTTATGACGTATTGTTAAAATAAACAGTTGATCTGTTAAATATTAGTAATCTTTAAGTGACATCCCACACCAACGTAACATATATATTATTGACTTTGCTTTTAATGTGTTGGAATCAGCTTATGATATATTAATAAATAGCAATAATTACACAACCATAATCTATTTTGAAATACATATTAGTTTAATCAATCCATAAGGCAATAAATAATTATACACTCACATTAATGCTTAACAATGTATATTCATTGAAGCAGAAAACCATTTAATTCGAATTCAGATATGTACAATATTGCTTCATAATAATACTAAAAATATGAACTTTTGATAAAGGACAATGATAACGTATATAATTCGAAAATACTCAATAGAAATGATTTGCCCATTCACACTTTTTTCGCCTAGATGTTTAAAACAGCAATTAAATTTGAATAAATAGTTGCCCTTACTTTTCAATTTAACTTTTGATTGAACGATAATGACAGTTTTATAATATTATTAAGAATCTTTTATTTTGTATTCTAGACCAATGAATGAAATCAAGTTATAAACGAGGATGAATGACGTCGCACTGTCAAGTAACTTGATCTCGGTCAAGTGAAGAGGAATGGTATCCCCCTCTCCAAACGTCTACACCACGTCAACTGGAGGACTTTCAGCCTCGACAAATTTAATGTGCATCAGCCCCTCTACACGGCGGGCCTTCAATGGCACTAGAGATAAGACTCATAACACGCCGGCAACGACCGTAACCAATACAATGGGGAGATTAAAAAGCACAGGCTAAAAATGGTAGTACTTATAACAGATGAGCACACATTTGTCATTACATGTAGAGCTTCGAACATTCAAACATCCTCTCGAAATAAAGACAATTCCATAAAAGGATTCGAATAACTAGAACTTCGGTACGATTATTCCTTCATTCCGAAAGTCTTTTGTTGTACGTTATTTCTCTTGGGTACAAAGGGCTGTTGACATAGTAAAGTACAAAGGGATACTGACAGATAAAAGAAACCATTAAGACAGGACGTGTAATGCTCAATTTCGTTGGAGGCACTTAAGTCTATAATCTACAAACTAGATAGGTTACTGTTAAATTTTTGGCCTATTTTCGAAAATCGCCAAGTTTGGCCTCTTGGTAAAATTATCTCTACTCAATTTGCTAAAAAAAACCCTAATGTTTCATGAATTTTACTTTTAAAATTGAAAAAAAAAGTACATTAATATTACTAAAGATTAAAATGATTATAACACTATACTTTTTAACAATTTTTTAAAAATATATACTGTTTTCAGCATTATACTACAAAATTGTAAGTTTAATCACCTTTTAAGCATAGCTGAAATATGAACCTTATTATGAGCAATGGTTATAATGGATTTTGAGAAAAGTAAGAACACAGAGAACTGAAAAATAAATTAACCCCTTTATACATTAGCTAAATCACAATATAAACATAATTTTGGACTATTTTTTAACTTAAAAACTATATGGAATTCAAGTCAATTTTTGTTTAGTATAGGCTAAGAACAATTTTAATTGTAAACAGTATATTTAAAAGGCAATGTATGTAATTCCTACCAATTTATAACAGTCAATATATAAATAAATATAAAACACAATTTTCTTCTTTTATCATTAATATAATATACATATATTCATCAGTGGCGCACACAAGGGGGTCCTGGGGGTCCGGACCCCCAAAGCCCTTGATTTTTTCCGATTGATTGTAATGCTAAGTATATAGTTCGTAAAATTTAATTAGTATTTGTTATTAATGATTAATTTTATTAATTAATGCAAATTATTTATTCAATAATTAGGTTTTTAATATGTTTTGTTCCCGAAAATCGACAAAATCAAAAGAAGCATGATACAAGAATGGTGAACTTTCAACCCCGGACCCCTCCCTTGAAAAATTCCTATGTGCGCTACTGATATTCATAAGAATTGCTCTAAATGAAAATATGATTTAATTTCAACTGTGCAAAAGTTAAAATGATTTTGCACCAATAATCACATAATTTTCAGGTGGCTGTTTAGAAAAAACTTGCTAAACCTGATTCAAATGTTATAAGGATTATTAAAATTTTACTAAAATTGCAAATAATCAAAAATGCATCGATACACTAAATTATTTTACTCTTCTATTTTTTGTTTACAATATAGTTGCAGTTCAGCATTTGTTTTTTTCAGTTTCATTAATGTTTTTCAAAATTTAATCTTAATTTTTATTTTATAAACATACCATATTTCTAATGAACTTGTATACAACGAATAAATAATGAAAAATGTTTATATCTTAAAATTCAAATAAATATTGAAAAAACACTGATTGTTCAGTAGTAAAGTTATAAACAATAAACGCACAATATTTATAATAAGTTATTGCATTCACACATATTGAAACATTAGTATTATTCTCAACTAAGCATATCGTGAAGATATAATTTATTGCACTTTTTTATTGTAATTATTTTGAATGTAGCCAATAATTTATAAAAATCCAAATATAGCAACCCCGAAACAGAGGAGTTCGAATTCCAACACCGCAAATAATAGGAATAGGTGCCTCCAACCAGTGGTGGCTCAAGACCTGAACTTATTGTGGGCAAGATACACTTCTCGAGGCCCTCTGGTGGAGTAAAAAAAGGTTTTGTAAAATAAAAAAAAAATTTTATTCACAAAGAAAAAAACTAAACTTTTTACTCATTTATTTGACACATTAAACAATAGTGAAAAAGAAAAAAGAAATTTTCTACTTTAAGTTTTGCTGAAATCCTTATTGATTGATTCGTAATTTATCTTGGATGCTATATCTGCTTCAATAAATAAAACTGTCAAAGCTGAAAGTCTTTCCTGACCCATTGTATCACTTACATAATTTTTTATCAGTTTTGATTTTGAAAAGTTCCTCTCAGCAGAAGCGGTACTTGCAGGTATTGCTAACAAAATTCGAAAGACAATATAAATATTTGAGAAAAATTCTTTCAAATCGTTCTCTGTGACATTTTGGAGTAAATGTTTTACGTCTGTAATGATGTTGGGTAAATTTGGGATCATATTTTGTAATTCTTCATATAATTCATAAGGTTGGAAGTCACTGCTCTCACCTACTTACAGGACTGTGTAACTCTTGACAGTTTTTCAGTATTTGGTCTTTTGGAACATTATTTTACTTCCTTAAATCATATAGAAAACCAAAATTTTCAAAATGTTGATTTAAAGACATACATCTTGAATCCGTATTGATTATCACAGAATCAATCATGGTATTTAAAAAGTCTGTTTCATACCGACTTTTGACAGACTCTATAGTTTAATCACTGCCTTCATAATCAAACATTCTTTTCTTTTTGGCTAACCTTTTATTTTTAAAATCTTTTGGCAAATCATAACTACTTGACTTACGAGCGTCAGACAAGCATTTTCCAATCCAGTTTGTCGATACTCTTTAATCCTGCTACAAAATGTACGCAAATGTTCAAGAGTAATGCATAAATGTACTTGTACAGATTGCCATAATTTGCTTAAGGCAGTGGTTCTCAAACTTTCACTACTGGGAACCCAATTTTCAATCATAATTTTATCGCTAAAAATAATAATGTATTGAATGCAATAATAATGCACTTTGGCGCTAAAGCTACAATACGATCATAATTATAAACCGTACAAATTAACAAGTATTAAATTTTGTATATGTGGTACTTTTAAGTAATATATATTTTTATTTTTATTTTACTTTTTAGTTTGTGTGATTCACTATAAAAGCGTGTTTTTTAGAGTTTGTTTTAAAAAAATAATTTATTTTATAATTATTTTTACTATACACGATAAAAATCACAATTCCAGTGAATAATTTAATTAAGAGAAAATATACTTACCTACTTTCAAGGACTTTTCAATTTTGCTTTGATAATTTCAGAAAAAATCCAATTAAACTAAAGAAAATGTTCCAAATGTGCGTGCCCTTAATAAAGGACATAAATCACAGACACTTTTCGCTAACAATACAGAAACGTTATTTTCCAGCAAAACTGTCATATTTTGTTCACGTTTTTGTAGTTTTGCTGTCGTTTGATGATCTACAAATAGCATTTTGAACTTTTTCTTCCTTGTGTTTTTCTGACAAGGCGAAGTGCTACATTATTGGCTTCATAGTCTTCTTCATAGAGATCTTTAGGCAGAATTTGAAAATTTCAAATCAACTCAAACGTTTCATGTCTAACGCTTTTCTCATATTTACTTTCGCTATCTTGATTAATATGCATTATTTCAGCAGGTTCAACTTCCTGTTCAACTGATTAGTTTCAACTTCCTTCAATAGGGATCACAGATGCCCATTTTTTTTATATTATGCTCATTTACATTTATAAACCATAATAAGTCGTGCAACACAGCAATCAAAACCACAAAATTGTTCATGGGGAAAGTGTAGCGTGTTCTAAAAAATAATGGTGTAAAACGTTTTTCATTATGCATTATTTGTTTCAGAATACTCATAAAAATACATCTTGGCCAAATAATCCTTCAAAATGCTCAATATATCATAAAACTCATTCACATGGGGAAAAAAGGCAACAGAAAAATATTATTTACAACTTTCATAAAAGAAAAAGAGACGGGTGAAACATACCAGAAAGTTTGAAGGTCAAATATATGATAATCAAAAGTAATATTTTAGGGGTTAAAAGAAACGTAAGAAAAAAATCTCTCATCGTGGGATTACAGTAAAGCAAACAAAATGTCTTTTTTTTTTTGGGTTTTATAGGATAAAAAGATGGCTAATGAGCGTTTGAAGTGGAATCTTTTATTTTGATGACCCCGGTGATAAAAATAAATTATATCAGTGTAAATGCGTATTTTTTATTATGTCAGAAACTTTTTCTTTTACTTCTTTCCCAAAAATTTATTTTTTTAAAACCCTTTTTTATTTTCAATATGCCCCCCCTTGAGAATTACCGTGCCCCCTAGAGGCGCTTGTTAAAACACGGGTTTAAAAGGTGTTAATAATCATACCATATACATGTAATGATACGATAAATTCCAAACTAACATTTCATTTAAAACGGAATAGCAATCACTGAGTGTGTCGGATTGTTCCTTTTGGGTTTTTAAAAATTTTTTCTAGCTTCAAAAAATCATCAAATTGTAATAAGGCAGCTTTCACCACCTCAACTCTGCTTTCTCACCTTGTGTCTGATAAAGGCTTAATAGTAAGCTTTAATTTATCTTTGATAATTTTCCAGCGTTTGCTGGAACTTGAAAGTAGCAAAAAAATATTCTGAATAAAACAAAAAAATAAATGTTTTTGTTGCCACTGACGAATTAGTTGCGATTCCCAATAACAGATCCCAGCTATGACAACCCCAAGATGGGAAAAATACCCTGGAATTTATATTTAATATTCGAGTTTCAACTCCACTATTTATGTCTACCATATTTGCCCCATTGTCGTATCCTTGTCCACGACAGTTCTGAATATCTAAGTCATTTTTTCCTAGCTCTCCCAGTATTGTATTGGTCAAATATTCTCCAGTCGTTTCAGTGACAGCAAAAAATCCGACCAAGTTTTCTTCTATACTTCTAGTTGATGTACTACAATATCTTAAGATGACCAGCATTTCTTAAATTCTACTACAGTCTCTAGAGCAGTCGAGTAAAAAAGAATAATATGTTGCCTCTTTTATCCTACCCAATCACTTCACTGGTAACTGTGTTTGACATGATTGTGATCAATTCTTTTTGAATATCGTGGCTTAGATAATGGTGTGCAAGTTGTTTATTATCAATGCGATTTATGAGTTCCCGTAACGTAAGATCATATTTGGATATTAATTTAAATAAGTGTATGAAGTTTCCAGAATTCGTAGTGTCTTCGTCAGGGGATTCTGTGACCTTGTGTGTGAATTCACCTTTCGTTTTATCGGTTTTTTCGTGCTTTATTCCCTTCTTTAATGTTATTAATCCGTTGGAACATGTAGGCCATATGTTCTGTAGTATTCACATGTCTATGTAAAATACTCTCTCTCTCTCTTAAGTGTTTCCAATCACAGCACCCTTCCTGCAACATTTGAGCTTGTGAATTGCCAAATAGTCTGCATGGAAAACAGAAAATTTTATTTTTAGAACTTGAATAAACCAACCAGCGATAACTTTGAGTTTCACCATTATTTAATTTTCTTGAGAAATGAAAATTGGAAAAGTGCCTATGATCACCATCTTTAGGATGATATTCATCGCTGTTACTTAACTGCTGTGTGACCGCTTTGAACTGATGAGCATCTGTCACGGGAATTGTACACAATCCCGAGTCAAAACTGGAAAATGCTTGTTTCACTACGTCACTGACATCTCTGTTCAAGGAGAATAACTTATCTCAATATCTTCTTCTAGATTGTGACTTATGTTACTCAACGTGAACACAGAAATCTCAGCATCAGATTATGATTTGCAAGCTTTTGATCCTATTTCTATTTCTGATTTTCTTCGTTCGGTATCAATAGTCGGTGCATCTATAGTAACTTCCAAATTCAACCAAGGCTATCTTGATTCTCAGACTGCG
>BMAV01011728.1:120159-130542 GCA_019973955.1 Trichonephila inaurata madagascariensis | reverse complement strand
AAAATCTATTTTAAATACACATAATTGCTTTACAACAGAAAATTATTGTGTCCAAAATACTACTTCATTGTTGTGTTGCTGGCTTTCCAAAGGAAGTACACAAGTAAGATTTTGAAATTTGTGGCAGTGCGTTTTAAAATATCTGGAAGAAAATTAATTGTCCAGTGAGTGCTTGCTACTCAAGAATGAAGTTTGGCTAGGGAATTTAGTTTTTCTTATCGATATTATGAAATCTTTAAATATTTTAACTTTTAAGATTACAGGGAAAATATTGTATTTTCCCTAAATTAATTGATCATATATCTTTTGGGAACAAACTTTTGCTTTCTTTGTCTCGATTTTAGAGAAAAAAGATGAACGATTTTCCCATTAATGCAGGGAATATTTACCAAAGTTAATATACTCCAAGCTGTGATAGATTCAAAAATTTAATATCCATGTTGCAGGATTCATTCAGTGCTAGGTTTGCCGATTTTCATGATGATAAAAAATGTCTATTTTTTCATTAATTCCTTTCCAATTATTCCAAATCGGAAATCGGAAATCGGAAATTATCCAAATCCAAATCGGAATTATTGACTATAATACGCTTAAAAATAAATATAAAAACTTAGTATAACTGCAAGTGATCTAAATTATATTATTGAATTTTTGAAATTCGTATAAACAAGCTATTTTCCAAATTTGCATGATTTGACAGCCAAACATTGCTGTAAGTTTCTCTCAACATATGTTTATGAATAAATGTTTTCTACTGTAAACATATATAACATCAAAATATATTGCTCAAAGCTAATTGAAACGCACCTAAAGAAACCCAATTTTGTTAACATCTTAAAAAACTAATCCTATTAAATGACGGTGAAAAAAAAACTACAACTTCAAAACCCACATTAAGTAGTATTGACTTTTCAATAACTATTTAGAATCATATGTTTTAAGTTACTTATTTTTACTTTATTCCTAACCTAAATGAACTTATAAAAAACTTATTACTTGTATATTATTATTTTATGTATTATATTATTTTTAGGTTTCCAATCGTTTAGAGACTTGAATACAAAATATGTGCTACTTGTATAAAATTCCACAATAAGCCTGTAAGTAACATTTTCACCTTTTTCTGTTTGTTGTAAGTGGCATGCATAATTTTTTTTTAAATCAGATAGTGGTGCTCTTCCCAAAACGGTTGGCCACCCCTGGTGTAGCGCATTGCAACTTTACTAAGCCTAGACCCCACTTTTATGATTATAGTTCTTGCCATTCAGAACTGTATAATGAGCAAAATAATAAGAGAAAAATAATCTTGTGCAATTATTTTTAATTATTATACAATTATTCAGTTATTTCTAAAAAAAAATTAAAAAATGCATTTGTAACATTTATTGAAAACAACTCTATTATTTTTTTAGAATATAGTTTTTTACTAGTATTATTTTTTAAAAAAAGTAATAACACATGTTAAGTAGCAATCTTACGATAATTATATCCATTATTAATAAATTGTTTCGCAAGAAAAAAATATCACATTTATGTCATTATATTTTTCAATGAGTATACAGATTATGAGTTTAAATAAAGTTAAAGAGGTTTTTATAAAATATTTTGTATTAAAAAAGTGTGACTTTTTCAATACTTGAGCTTTCTTTTCAGATTAATTTTCAATAGTGATTTTAGATCCAGTGTGCTTCCTTTTAAAACTTGTGAAAACAATTACGGCAGATGGAGTGCTAAATGAGTAAAAATCAAATATTTTGTTCTACTTTCAAGCAACATAAAATTCCTAGTTTTGCTAGAAGTAAACTATGAAGTAAAAATAACTTTAATCCTCAAGAATGTCGCGTTTGATTTCAACGTAGACAACTGAAACTATCTAGTTTTAAAAGAAAGAAAACTGGAAAGAAATTGGTATCGGTTCAAGAAAGAAAATCAAAAGTAACGTTGAAGAAATTTCTGTTCAACAATAGCTAAAGGAAAAAATAGCTGCTATCTTTCTTCTAGATAAAATAACTTTTCCTGGTAAGGAAAATTGATTAAGTCCCATTCAACAAACATACTATAAGTCAAAATTTATTTTATATTCTTTTTTCTTGGCTTTGTACTAGAGTATGAGACAGTATTAAAAAGTAATCTTCTTACTTAGAAGAAGAAATTTTATTTAAAAGTTATAAAATTAGCTGGAAAAATTCAAATTACTTACAAACAAAAGTAATAAAAGTACATACTTCCCTTAATAGAATCAAAACTCTATAGATGGTAGGATTGAGTTTAATGAAATAACTGCACATAATATTTTTTACTAAAACCAACCGCATGTTATTCTTAGAAAATATGTGAGCAATAAATTAAATTTAGATAAACGCTTTTGTAAAATAAGAAAGTGAAATATCTAAAATTGATAAACTACAAAATTTTGAATAAGTTTCAAACAAGTTAGATGATAGTTCCAAATAATGACTTGACCATGCTCAAGTTCATAAATATATATAAATAAATATAAATTAATTACAAATTTATTACATTACACTTATTACAAATTTTCATTTATTTAGGAAAGTTAATTTTTGTAAAATGTTTTTAATATGTAATCATTATCTTATATATTTTTTAAGAATGTATTACTTTATCATTACGGTTATTAACTAAATAATAAATAGACTGCCAACAATTAGGTACTACATTCTTAGGCATTGATATATGTATATAACTGTTCCCCTGTGGAGTGCTAAAAATGTTAAAATAAAAAGGATCTATGTTATTTAACTATTAAAATTTTGTTTAGAATCCATTTATGGAAAGTTGTATCCTGTTCCGTTTTAAATTGGTTATTGAAAATTTCTATAATATTTAAGTACTTTGGATAAAAATAATCTTAAATAAATATTCAGTATTCTTAACAAAAAATATTAAATGATCAATTTACTGATTTAGAGAAAAAATTATTATTAATATATCGTTTTTATAAATAAATGTAAATATAAATCAGTTAAACAACATTAATAGCTCCACATTGTGAGAGATTTTTATTTGTTTACATATTATCATTAAAAGTAATATAATTATCTTTATTAATTAAAGTGTTACAGGTTTGAATCTCTAATACATTTTAGCCCATAATTATTATAGTTTTCTAAATCAATTTTAATTATAAGCTTTATACCTGTTGAGTTAAATAAGTCCTTAAAATCACAACTAGAATAAAATAAGAACTTTTTTGTCTTTAACATAATTAATTAGATCTTAACTCTGTTTAATAATAGCTTTATCATTGACATTATTTAAAGCATTTTGTAAAATAGATTATAATAATTTACCAGGTGTAGTAATGTATATTATAAAATAATTAGAAACACTACAAAATTCAATGGGATTTTTATGAAATTAAGAAAACAGAAGAGGAAAATTTAACTTACGGAAAATATATGTCCAAGTCTTTTAAGAAAACCAAGATGTGATTTCTGTTTACTCTATCATATAATTCAGATTTATGAAAAATCTATGTTGGAAATTCTTATCAAGCATAATGCTATGATAGTAATTATACATGTCCACATAATTACTAGACACCTTACCAAGATATACAATAATAAAATCTTTCATTTTATTTTTTATATATATATTCTTATAACATCGTAACCAGTTTTATAATTCCATTTCATAAAACTTATTATGTATATAATATTGTGTTTATATTCTCCAGAAGAGACTTTAAAGATAAACCATATACACACAACAACTAGTTTTGTAATAAATTTAGTTAAATCTCTATTAATATGTTACTTTGCAGTGTTGCAGTTAAAAATAAATAAATCTATAAAACATTTATTTTTATACATTATATTCCTTAAGATATTTTCTTGAAACTTTTTCTTTTATAACTTTCAGATTTCCTATAACTACGCATTAGTTATGTTTATCAATAAAATTTCATTATATACTAAATATTTAATATTCTACACAATGAGTAAGACTAAATTGAGCTGTTTTCTTTGAAAATGGTGTAAGTACATTTTTGACAAAAAGTTTGTTAATTATAATATTGGATGTAATCTTCTATGAGAGCGTTTTATCTAAGAACAGTTCCCCGTAAAATCCTTCAAAAGTTACATCATTTTGTCAATGTAAATTTACACAGTTAATGAAATTTTAAATGTAATTTCTTTAAAAGTGGTAAATATCTCCATATAATATAAAAATGACTTACACCACTTTAAAAAAACGGCTGAAATATTTGTAAAAGTTAGTGTTCCATGTTCTGTTATATTTATAATAATAAAATTCAAAATCCAAAAAATAATTTTAAACTGAAAGAGAGTCAAATAATGAGTAAAAATATACTCAAAATTATTATAAGATTCATTCATAAAAACAAAACAAAAAGTTCAGTTTAAGATGAAATAAATGTTTGATTTTTTTAAAAAAATTTATTTTATAAATTTAATAAAGAAATAAGAATTTGTTAGTTACCTTGGATAATATGTATAACTTGACTATCCGGTAAATAATTAGATCTTAAAACATAATCAATACCAGTGGCATCCTTTTTATTAAGACCAAACATTAAAAATTTAATGTGCTTGATATTATAAAATCTTTCCAAAATTTTTTACTATTCCATTAGTTTTAATTAAGTTAATTCCATAAGTTTTAGTTAAGTTACCTTCGTCTGTAATTATCCTCTTGGGTCTTCTGCTCCTACGGATTCTTTAATTTTATTAATTTTATGAATGCTTTGCTTTAACAACATTATATTATTCTTATAAAATATTCCTTATTATTTTTATTGATATTTATAACGTGTTTTTACCATAGTTCATTGGTCTTAGTCCATATGGGTAAAAATTGTATCAAAACTTACAAAACTGCAACGTTCCTGTTATGATCTACATTTTGTATTTCGAATGATTTATGTAATAGGTAATTGAACATTTTGAAAACATGTACGCACTCATACCCCCCTCCACACGCACACACGCATCCCCCCACACACAAACACACCCACACAGTCTCTTTAAAACTTTTTTACTATAATGTTTGCTCCCTGTGTTGTGTTTTGTAAAGCATCTTATCTTTTCATAAAGATCATATTCCATTGAATTTGTATTTCTTTATTCTCTAAAAATATGATTACTAAATCTTCGGGTTTGAGTTCATTTGAAGTATTTTTTTCTTTCTGTGTTATTTTCCTCAATGAAAGTTTTTTCAAGTGCATAAAATGTCTTAGCTTTCACAGCCATTCAGAAAAAAAGGAACGTTTTATCAAAAGCAATAATTCTCTTAAAAGTTTCGATATAGCTTAAAATATAGCAGAATGTCGATATTTACATCTTTGTAGCACTCTTATTAGTTCAGGTATGAGAATCTTTAAGATCTCCTTGGAGCTATTTACCCAAGTATCTCTCTCTTGGTGTGTTTCTTCAAATATAAAATCAAGAAATTTAATTTTCATAAATTTTAGTTTTATTAAATTATTCCCAAACTGAATGTTGTAACCAATACGCACAGTGTGGATGATTACTAATAAATACTAGAAACAAAAAAATTTGTTCTTCTATGCATAGTATTAAAGAGAATCGAGGAATTCACTCATTTTATTCATTTATTTGATATGAGTTATTTTGTACTATCTTTTCTTCTTCTTTGAAAGAAATATGTTAAATGAATTGTTTTTTCAAACTGTCATTGTTATCATCTGTAAAGTCACAAACAAAATGAGAAGAGGAAAATATATGAATTAATTTCACCGGAGATATAAGTAAATTTTTTATTTCAGTTACTGATTTTGATTTGATTTATGATACGTTCATTACGGTACAGCTTACATTAACTCCTCTACGCATTTTTTAGGTGATTAATGCTTCTATCACAATTTTATAATTCTAAAAATTATATGTAATAAAAAGTGGAGAGTTACATTTGCTTTACTTTTCAAGCTGAGAGTTAATGGTGCAGAGTGTTAAATTAAAAAAAAACTGTCTAATTCTTATGTTTTTCTCATAATTATTTATGTGTCGAATTTAAGTGCATTAAAATTGTAGAAAAAGAAAATTATAGGTACAGAAGGAAACAAAAATATCAGAAGGAAAACATTTAAAAAAATTAAATTAAAAGATAAATTTTCTTAAAAATAATTCATGTAGAAAAAAAATTAATCATTAAAGAAATATACAATCGGATCTCTATTTAACGAAGTCGCTAAATCTCGAAAACAAGTTCGTTATTTGGAAAATTCGTTATATACAGGTTCATCTTTCAATATACTTTTTAAACCACATAAAAAGATATTTTAAATTTATCAACACTAATTATTAAAAAAATTAATTATTCACACCTTTTTGTAAACTAATATTTATTCATTTTATATATCTTACCCATAAAAAAACATACAAAGAAAAATGGCAAGGAAAAAAAATGTGGAGGAATTTACCGTAATTTCAACGAAGAAAATAATTTTATATTAAATTTAATGAATTTTAAGGAAGTTTTCTAATTTAAAAAACATACAAGTAATTTTAAACTTACATACATTAGTTTATAAATAGACATGCGTCCTTAAATTTAATTACTCATAAAATCTGTTAATTTTCTTTGAGTGTTTTTGTTTCAAAAAATGCTTTGTATCATAATACGCCTCACATCTTTACAATGCACCAAAAATCTCTTCAGGCGTAATTTCTTCACACTGCAATCCGATTTGAATTGTCTCAAATGAATTTATCATTTCATCATGCAAAGGCTGATCAACACTACAAATGAACGGAGACTAGCTCATGGACAATGGGACACGAGACAACTCCATTGAAGGTCTTTGCAATGCACCAAAAATACCATCAGACGTATTTTTCCGTGTCTGTTTTTAATTTTTTTAGCCCTCCAATGCTACCTCGAAAGTGGTCGTATCCCAATGCCTTCGCTTGAGAGATTTCCCTATTACGAAAGGTCTAGAGCTCAGAACATTTTTTTCTCGCATTGTGTGTATTCACTTTAAAACTGCCTAGTAGACATCTTCATAGACACATGTTCTTAAACATTTTGTACAAGAATTCGATGAATCATAATTTTTGTAACTTATCTCGATTTTTTATAATAGTAGATAAGTTGTTCGAAGGAATACCAAATTTTAAGGCAATATCCTTTTTCTTGACGCCTTTATCCCCTTTCTGAAGAATTCATTTTTTTTGTTTGATGCTCAAACAAGAAATGAAGTTACCAGTACGACTGATTAACACTACAAATGAACGAAGACTATTTCAAGGACACGAGACAACTCCCCTGAGGGTGAAAGGAGAAATCAAAGATGTTTCTAGGGAACTTGACAATGGGGTCAAAGGTTGTATTTCTTGGATGAAATCCCCAGAGTTCTATCACTCTAGGTGTGTTAGGCACATAGAGAAACTATTTCAAGATTTATGACCAACATAAAATGTGTTAAAAGAGAGCGCAATTTGAAATCTTTAAAAATATTGAGAAGAAAACTGAATCACAAGGAAAAAAAATCGTTACGTAGAAAATGCACTTCGCTTTTAGGAGATTATTTTAAGAAGAAAATCATGAAATATTCTTGGTTCCAGGAAAACGTTCGCTACATAGTAAAGGCGCAATATAGAGGTTCAACTTTTTCAATAAGTTCAGTAATACTAGTCTGATATAGAGGTTAAATTTAGCGAAATTAAGAAGATTTTAAAAGTAAATTTGTTGACTTTTGGTGATTTGAAATTGATTCCTAAAAATGATGGCAGAATGTAATTTAAAAATTTCTAAATTCTAACATAATTCAGATTTTATTCATAGTTCTTCTATGACCAAATTTTGAATTTATTGATCCAATCAAATTTTACTAATTAATGTGCAACATATTAAATCAGTAATTCTTATGTCTATTTATACAAGCCCTACAATGTAGTCTGTCTTTAGTTCCAATAATATGTGGAAAAATTTAAGGGAGCACAATACGATTCGATTGGCAAAACTCGGTAAAAAAAATCGAATCTAATTTGTTTAGATTATCTTATTCTTTATATACTTTTCTATAACCTCACAAAACTTGAAAGCTCTAAACTTAAAAAAAGCAGAACTAAGATAGCTTTTACTTTCGTTTTTATTCACATCCTATGACTCAAAACTTTAAACTTACTTATCTCAGAAAGATAAAATAACTAGATTGTTTTCATTTAAAATGCTAAGGTTTTTTTTTCCATTGTGCCCAATGCTTTGAATCTTTTTTTACCTATTGCTTATAGTACACGTAAAAAAAGTTGGTATGCATTTTTGAATCGAAGCAATACTTATTTTTTTTAAAATAATGGAACTCAGATTTTATACTTTTTTAAGTAATTTTCAAAAAGCATTCATAAAAAGAAGTATTATACGGATACCAATAGTGCTGTCGCAAAACCCATACCAATTTTTACTATACATTGTTTGACGTACTTGTAAATCAAATTTCATACGTGTACTTTGTGATACCCCCCGGGCTGGAGGTATCATCTCTTCCTCATCCACATGATCTAAGTTTGTTGGAAGAAAAGGTTGACCACTCAAACATTCCATAATAAATTTAGTGTATTATATCTCAATTTATATTAAGCAATGCTACACAATTCTTAGCAAATATTGCATTAAACGCTACTCACTATCTTTATGATAAATTCACCACCGAATCTATATCTATAGCTGATTCCTTAACTAACTAGAGTCCACTCTATCATTAAAGTTTAATATTATATTGCTTTCCAATATTCCACGGTGAACAGCTACCAATCTTTATATCTTCTATATAATACTGTAATCCAACTTGATTCGGCCACTAGGCAACCTTCTGGCTTCGAACCCACTTCTATATGGTTCTTATAATGCTTCCTTAAGACTTTCTAAGACCTTCTCAGACATCTAAGACTCCCCTAAGACCCCCTCGCGAATGCTAAAGCTCCAATATATATAATTATTCCTAATCTGCATATCGCATTTTCTTCTTTAGGGGGTTGGAAGGAAATGCCATTCTGGTTCCAAAGATTCCCCAAGAGAATTTTAGTGAAAGGCACGATAAAGCCCCGTTACAACGGAAATCTTTGTAGAAGGCGTAGCAGTTTAAAATTTCTTCACAAATTTTAGGTTTTTTCCTTAAAAAAGTTAAAAATGGCTAGCTTTTTATGAAATTTTGAGTGCAAAATCTGTTTTACATAGTATACACACATTGGAGGTAACCAAAAAATTCTGAAAATCCTTACATTAAAAAACATTTTGCGTAAATCGTACCATGTCCCCTTAAAATAGCTTCAAATGTTGAAAGTAATATTCATGACACTGAATTGTGTTTGTTCTATATACCAACACATACAAAAATATTTACTTTTCCTTTTGCTTCAGCACTTAAAGAATGTTCCATCAGATATTTCTTTAACGTGGTAAGGGGCTAGAAAATCTTAATCAAAGATTCCAGGAAAAGCCAAACTACGAGTGAAGGATATAAATGGGCTAAAGTATAGTTTATCGCTGAAGAATGGCCCAGTTATATATAAATTGCTTTTGAGCATCTCAGGTTGAATGTGAACTGAAAGAATTTATCATAGGTATATATAATGTACTATAATCCTTTAAGTACACAATTTGGAAACCATGCAATTTTGTTCTAAAGGATTTTTAAGTCAAAAAAATATCTTTCAAATTCCATTTTTATTTTATTTTTCTTCTTTTTATATAAATATTGACTTGACTAATTTATGTACTATGACGGTTTTTAATCAATATATACAAATAATTATAATTTATTGTTAAGGTATCCAACTATGTTCAGATCTGCGACTTTTCAAAAGCATATAAATGGATAATATTTATGGTATTTAGTGTCACTTAGATTAGAAAATGTATATAAAATTGTTTTAAGAATAGTATTACAATAAAAAATTATTTAAGTACAATATTTTGACAAAAAATGAACATAGAATGACCCATTTTAAAAATATTCTCCTTTCATGAAAATTTTTTCTAGTATAATAATATTTTGCCTGTATATAGCTCAGACCTCTGTATAGAGGCTCACCTAGAATTTTTGAAATATAGAAGTGGGTTTATCCATGTTTTACGACAAGAGAGAGAAAAAATTTTAAGAAAAAAAAAAAAAAAACGCCGATAATTTTTTCAATTGGGTGTAACACTAAAAATAATGTGAATTTTTCAAAAATCATAGTTGAGCCTCTTTACAGAAGTCTGAGCTATATACAGGCAAAATATTATTATAATAGAAGTATTTTTCACAAAAAGAGAACATTTTGAAAAAAGGTTATTCTAATTTAATTTTTTGCCGAAATATTGTATTTAAAAAATATTTTTTTTGTCCAAATGTCCTTAAAACAATTTTATACATGTATTCTAATCTAAGTGACA
>BMAV01011728.1:72526-92098 GCA_019973955.1 Trichonephila inaurata madagascariensis | reverse complement strand
CATTTAACTAAACACTGTTCAAAACGTGGAAAATTACCTTTACTACCACGTTTTCAATTCGAGTATGCACTAATGATTTTCTCTTTATTCTTCAGAATAGTGGAGAGCGAGCTTAGTGGGATATCAAAAGCTTTGGCTACATTGAACTTCCTCTCACCATTTTCTACTGATTCTATCACCTTTTGCTTTACAGAAAATGTTAAGCTTTTGTATTTTTTAAAAGAAGACATGACATAACCTTTGTGCGATAAGACGACACTGTGGTGGGATGTAAAGTAGTGGTCTAATGTTTATAGAAATCAACAAGTAGCGAACGTGGATCACCACAACTTTAGTAAACTAATATTATTAATTCAAAATTTAGAATCTAAAACTAACACAAGGCGTATTCACAGTTTCACAATCAGCTACGAGGTATACTTTATAGTATATACTTTGGGTAGGCGTTACTTGCTTAATCAGTCCGCCAAAATTCGACCAGTTTTTCTTTTCTTTTTATATCGTTCTCCTCTTCCCTTTTTTATCCTCTTCTTTCGCTTTCCACTTCGTCTTTCTTAACCTATCGAACAGAACCCCTTTACTCCCCTCCAAATCGCTTCCATTCCTCATTCGAAATCAAATCATTTCGTACTCGGTTCCCTTAGACACTGTCATCAACACCATTGGTCCTTCAAGGCCTGGCCCAGTCTAGCCCATGTCCTATTTGATACCACATGCTATAAGTCCCCCAGATGAGCCATAAATCGTCATGTTAGTCCGACGCAAAATACACAATCCTCCCTATCTCTTCTTCACAGTACTGGACCATCCTTTCTGAACACATATGCAGCAAAGTCGTGTATTAAACAAAAAATATTGACGGCTGGGAACAGGTGCGGTCGGTCTGTTGTCCACTTGAAGAAGGAAATCAATAAAAGCGTCCTTTTACCTGAGGAATCAGGAAAACCTTAAGAAGGGGTAGCAGACAAAGGGTCATCATGGTGTCTACGTTACAGTGATGAAACTCAGAGACAATAATTGTAAGTTCCAACCAGTTTGCTACAAAACTGTGCATGATAGTGGGTGTTCGAATTGTCGATAATTTTATAAGATTACTTGTAATTATTGCGTTTTGTAGTCTGGCCAACCGCAGATTTTACTTCGAAATATTGAGCGTACCAAAACGTATTGTTTTAGTTCGAAATATCAAGAGTTTTTCAAGGGACTGAGAATGTACTTCGAATTAGCGGGAGGTTCCTATTATTGAAGGTTTGAATTAGCGAGAGTCGACTGTATATGTTTTAGAAATTTTACGCATAGTCTTAACTTATGTTTGCTCTTTTTAATAGCGTACTTTTTTCTATTTATATAATATTATTTCATAAACATTTTATTTTTCTAAAAGTATTTTTTGTTTGAATACACGTATGAATCTTAGCCATCAGTGAATTTCAAAATTGGTTTATATACTTCATTATTTTCTTGTACGTTATGTATACTATTCAGGTATTATAAAATAGGCTTAACCCTACTTCATTGCTCTAAGCCAAAGTTAGTTTAAGAGAACAGAATAATTTTCCATTATGCATATCTTGTGTTTGCTTCTCTATAACGGAATTTAAGCTCCTTCTAACTTGCAGGAAATAAAATTTATCCATCGAAAACTTACATTTAATAATCTTTTGAGTTGTAATATAAGACAAAATTTTATTACGAATATATATATATACAGCATTTTCTGAACCCTAAAGCTAATTTTATTAGTAATATAACGTTCATATGCGTAACAACATTCTGATACTTATAACAGAAGTTATTTTTCATTGAATTTTACTGTGTTAATGGATCTTCCCAGGATTTTTACGATCGAAAAACTCCGAAGTCCTTTTTTTTATTTGGATTTATTTTTGTGATAAAATTATTGTATACTATGGTCTTAATATTATCCCTTAAAAGAAACGTTTACTGATACCGTTGATATGACTTTTTAAAGGTGATAAAAATTTCTTGTTAAGTCATTCACAACCTTAGGTCACTTTTTGAAATCAATAGTTTTTTTTATTTCATAATACTTACATACATTTTCCTGTAATAGAAAGAAAAGTGATGATATTTATTTCTATTCTCTAAAACAATGTTCTTTGACATGTATGGATACAATAATATGCTCAATATCTAAGTACATCCAACTTTAACCTACGCCACAAAATCATTACAGGGCTTAGGAGTAGCATATGAAACGTCAGATCAATATTGAACTCTAAATATATTATTTTTAGATAGAAAAGAGAGAAAAGCTTATTTTTTTAGATAGATTTTTCTTGGTTAACCATATTTAAAGTTAATAAATATAGGTAAATCTCCGAGAATAACTATTTTCATTATATTTGGCTATTACCCTATTACATTCCAAATATTTTAACACAATGCCACTCGAAATTTTGCAAACAGTTGTCCAGATAATTCCGGCTGATCAGATAATATTAAACATAACATATACTTTTTCAATATATTAGACTATTATTTATGGTTCACATCTTGAATTAGTTTTCTTCTTTATCATAATCGCAAATTCAAATGATAATAAATCATTTGCATTAGGATTGAAACTTTATTTGTATGTTATGCTTAAAACTAAAATAATTTTAAACTGAAGAAGAGTTTATGAACTCTAGACTACGAAAAAGAAATAAGTGAAGTAGCCTTTTAAAAAGAGAGTTACACTGAAACGCGCGCGCGTAATTGGAAATAACTCGTAAGAAGGTTTAAAGAATTTTTATGAAGATATGCTTTAAATACGAAATATTAGATACATGTAGTACCTGAAGTTTTTAATATTAAGTACTCAAGCGACTCATATAAGAGCTTTTTAATCTTAGTTTAGCTCCGAAACTTTCTTTTTTTGTTACTATTTAGATGAATTTGTTAAAAAGAAATGTAATTTATATTTTCAAGTTTCTATTATATGTAACAAAGATGCTTTCTTTCTATTTGTTTTCTTTCATGAAAAGTTTTAAGTGTAAATAATTACTATACAGATTATCTTTCTCATAATTTTTGTAATTTTTTTTAATCTTATGGCTATTTATTAAAAAGCCTAAATGCTGCGTTTAGTAGCTGTAACAATAAGAGAAAAAAATATAATTAATAATACTTTATTAAATTTGTAGAAAATTAACTCTAACACACACACGCACACATATTGAGAGAGGGGGGAGGTATTTAAAATAATTTAAATATTCTAAAATCATACACATGGTATTAATTTGCATTTCAGGGTTTTTGTCATTCAAATTGAATCATATTGAAATACATTTTCTATTACTTATTCATACTTATTCATGAATTTTTTTAAATCTAAAAGACAGTGACTAAATAGGTATGGAATTTAAAAATATGTAAATCTATCCTTTTGTTTTTCGTAATTAAAATTGTCGGAACAATAGTCGAGCTATGAATAAGTCATTAGAATCGTGGTAAATATTTTTAAGAAGAATTTATAAATTGGAGCTCTGTGGAGTTTAAAATTTAATATGTATGTAATTTGCTGTAACTTTGTATTTTATTTTAAGTAATATCCTCATGAAAAACATATAAACTAAATTTTTCATTTGAGTAACAGAACTGCTTTCCAGTATTTTTATTTAATTCACTTCATGAATAAATAAATTAACTGATAAATATATTTTATATATTTACACCTTTTGTTGTTACAATCAATTAAAATTATTTCAAAATGTTATTGTATGAAAAATTAGAATGAAATTTAAAATAAGGTATGCAATAATAGTAGTGTAAAAAAGTATGAAAATTTTGGACAAAATCTATTATTTTTGCTGTTAAATTAGTTTGTTAATTAGTTAAATTAGTTTCAAAAATTTCTCATTCAATTATTTCTTAAAGTATCAGATGTTATACAATTTTAAACATAAATTAACTTCTTGAAATAAATAAGATATATCATGGAATAAATATTCAATATTTCCATTAAATTTTTAAATATTTTAAAATCTATTGTAAGGAGTGTGATTTCAACTAGAATAAAATAAATGATTTATTGAACTTTGAAATTAAATGTTGTGTTAATCCAGTTAAAAAAATAGAAATAAAACATTACAAAAAATTATACTTGAGACAAATTTGTGATACTTTTTTTAATTACTTGTTCGAATTTTTATTTAATTTACAGTTATATTTATGAGACTCAAGATCTATAAATACTTAAGGGGTCATAGGATCCTTAACTTCATCGAGGAATGCAAGAAAAACATTCTTTTTCGAATCCATATAATTTTATATAAAAACAACATTGAAGCTTGAAACTTTCTCCACTTATTAATCATACTTATATACATATTTAATCAAAATTTAAGATTGTTTCTTAAAAAATTAAAAAAATTATAAGGAATTTTAAATTGGACAACTCTTAGAAATTTCAAAAACTAGTATGTTACTGCGCGTAAAATTCTGAAGTTAAAAATTGACCAAACTTAACAAAATTAGATTTAAATTGTAGAAAAATGCTGAGTCCTGAAGTTATACATACTTTTTTAGTTTTTTAAGTAATTAAATATTTTTAAAATTTTAAAAAATAATATTTTAAAAAAACTTTTGGAAAAATTTTATTAAAGTAAACATGAATTTTTTTTTCAGTTATATGTTTAAACTTTTGTGTATAAGTTGTAGAACAGCTTAATTTGAGATTGTATGAGAAATTTTATAAGAATAGGACAAGTAGTTTCTTTAAATTTATACGCGCTAGCTTAATTTTTATGTTTTGAGAAAAATGAGTTTAAAGTTGCAAAAGGCAAAAAAAATAATTGTTAATAATTTTTTTAAAATAGTAGTATACAAATTCATAGAAAAACTTATTTTTAAGTTGTCCATAAAATTTCTAATAAAAAGGACAAGGAATTTTACAGAAATGGGCCATGGAAACTCAATTTGTAACTTGCATGAAAAATAAGTTAAAAGTTAAATAGTAATCAAAAAACACTTAGATAAGTAATTTCTTTAAAAAGTTCCAAAAAACTCACATAGATATATACTCTTAAGTTGTATATGGAATTCTACATAAATAGGAAGAGTATTTTCTAAGAAATAAGGTGTCGAAGCTTAATTTTTAAGTTCTGCAAAAAATTACTTAAAAGATAAACAGTGGCAAAAAACAATAATGTCAGTAATTTGCTTTAAAAAATGTTTATAAATTGTATAGAAATGTATTTTAAAGATGTAAATGAAATTTTAAATAAATAGAATAAGTATATTTTAAGAAATTAGGTGTGCAAGCTTAATTTAAGCTTACTCTAGTACTACGAAAAATGAATTAAAAGTTGAAATATGGCAAAAACAATTAAGTCAGTAATTTATTTGAAAAAAATACATATAAATCATATAAAAATGTATTTGAAAAATTTACATGTAATTTCAAATAAATAAAGCAAGTAGGTTTTAAATGGGAAAACTTAATTTTATTAAAAATAAATCGTGAATTAAAAACATGACAAAAATAATATGGGTTACCTTATTTATACTAATATGCTCCTGGATCATATGCACACAACTCAGACAACTTAAATTGCATATTCTCTTTGGCCAGTTTCAGCCTTTTGTTTTTTCGTGATTCCATGGAGGCTGCCGTTACGCGCTTAAAAGCTGTCGATAAGCGTTTTTTATCAGTATCTTTAGCAGTAATAACATTATTTTTGTTATATTTCAAACCCATTGCATTCATTATATCAATTTGGCTCTTATGCCCATCATTGTAGTCACATACAGCTAAAAAGGCATCTATTCTTGTTATGGTAATGCTAGATCCAATAGTCTTTGGGCTGTATTTCCAGATTAATGAATTCAAAGATTCATTGGGGTTTTGAGTTTTACCTCCGAGACACCTTCGTAACAGTTTTAAATGCGACAGATCTTTGAAAATGGGTTTTATTGCTTCAGAAACTGCTTCAGGCAAGTTGTTTTTGTGTTTAAAACCCATCACTTTATTGTTTTGAACACAAACATTATATTTGCACCAACTATTGTTGCCAACCAGTGTTTGGGTTGCTCGTCAGTACTAGCTGTATGAGCCCAAACAGCACAGATAGCCTGCCTCATTTCGTGTACATTTTTGGTATTACCACGAATTGCATTCCCATAAAAAGCTGTTAACCTATTAATGACAACATCTGTGAGGCGGCCTTTTCCACCAATTGTTTTGCCATCGGACAATTTTTTTCTTGCCAAGAGATGATTTTAACTTTCTCAAGCGACTACCCATTCGCTTTTAAACGTGGTTAACACACTCTATTTTTTCAATTTTGATATTGACACCATAAGGCTTTTTCTCCACAAGAGACATATATGTCTTTGTATCTCCATCTCCTATATGCTGTTTATATATGAGCCCATGCTTACGTTCAGAACGGAAAAAAATTTCATTCATCCTACTCACTTCCATTTGTCCAGCAGACCCATTATGATTTTTTTTGCAAAAGGGCTGGTGTTTCGCTAAAAAAACACTGTATTTGGGTCCAAACTTTGGACCTTTAAATGAGTCGCACACCTTACAGAAGGATGACATAATCTCGATATCGAGCACCTTCCCACACTCTGCTCCAATTAACGTGCACACACCAACAAGTGATGTATGTCCACGAGTTTTCCATGTGCCATCCCCACTGACAGCAATGCAGTTACGTGTTCCATCGAGAATTTTTTCTTTCAAAGCAGCATCACTCATCGACGCATTTGCCAAAGTCTCACACACATCTGCAATTTTTATATTGATACTGTCATATGCCTTTTGAGATACAGGTTTTGGCAATGACATAATAGTACAAAATGTACTTAACGCCGATAAACCTTGGCCTATACATCTCATGGCTAAGACAGATCTTCTATTTATTTCTGGAATGTTCTTTTTTGCTCCAATGAGATCACATGAATTCAGTTTTTTTTGCATTTTGCAATTTGAGCACATTAATAAAAAAGATGATGAAAGTCCTACACTAGAGAGATTCCTCGTTTATTATTATTTTGCCATGGCATTCCAAACAACAAACATATTTTTCTAATTGGCCGAGAAAAAGACTGATATCTATCAGCCGATAACCTTTAAAATGCTGTAAAATATCAGGTTCACACGAATCCAAAAGATGTTTTTCACTCGGCAACTTCCTATAGAAGGCACTATCGTTTGGTGACTTCCTTACAAAATTTGTTTTTTTCTTCTTACTTTCACCAGATATTGTTTTCTTCAGGAATTATTATTACCTTGAAACCTTCTCTTTTTTTGGTCTTTGACCAGACAATCGCTTTTTCTCACAATTTTCCATTTTGCGAAAGATCACACAAAAGTTGAAATCAGCAGAAAAATCTAACAGCTTTGAAAGTAAACAGTACTGCAAAATAGAGAGTTGAGTTGCAGCTATGCTACCTATTTCAAAAGTAAGAATTAAATTACCTATTTTAAAAGTAAAAATATTAAATGTGGCTCTTCTAAAAGCTAAGTTTGGATAACGTCAAACAGCTATTAAAAAAATGGGCATGGCAGTTTTGTTTACTCCTGGGATGCTTCAGTTTTTTATTAATAACTCAAGAAGTTTTCATCGTATCATTAACATTTTGGTTGCAAAACATTTAGAAAAGATAGGGCTATAACAGTTATTTTTTTTAAAAAATCGAAATTTTAGAAATTTAAGGGTCCTGAGACCCGTTAAGTGTTACTTCGAGATTTGCAAATGAAAAAAACATTTTAGATAGAATTACTGAATTGTTCATCGATTTATTTTTAATGAAGTAAATTAATCAGGAAATGTTATTTCTAATAGCTTTCATTAATACCTAAATTCTTGATTGTATTTTTTAAAATTTTACCGGAAGATAAAACACGTTCTTATACATTAAATGTCTTGGTCTCTTGGATTTTATATATTTATCAAAATGATCTTTTTTGTAGTAATCTAATCATTTCTATTTCTTATCTTTGGCCACAGTCCCATGACTTAACTTTAGATTTTGACATTAAATTTATTCTGCTTTCCTATTTCATCATTCAAAATCATTTATAACAAGCATTTTGTGTATTTAATAGAGAAGTATATTTACCAATATATGTTTAGAAATGTATCTAATCATAGATAGTCCACATATCTCTCATTTAATGTTTTGTTGCTATCTTGCATATATGCATTAAAGTTTGCAGAGTTTTCTTTTCCGATTGCTATATCTTAAAGAAATTGCCTTTTGTCTTGGTTAAAAGGTAAAAAAAAATCATCAAAACATTTTTTTGCTTGATACTTCAATTAGTTTTAAGAAAATGGAAACATTTTGCTGTTTTTGTCAATCTTTTTTAACTATTTAACTTGCCAATGCCGTAGTGCTAATGCTATAAACGAGAAGTTTTGAATATGAGGAGTGAGAAAAAATTGAATTAGTAAGTTCATAATATTTATTGATGCACAAAAGACATGAAAAGCATATATTTTTGTAAAATAAGCCATTATTCGTACTTTTATTCGAATTTATATTTTTAACTTTAATAGACAAAATTTCATAAATAATAGTTATATTTTACATTTCCAACATTTAACACTTTATATATGGCCCTATTTTTAAGCATAGTTTATAAAAATAGCCCATATATTTACTCAAATGACATTCAGATAACGTACTTTATTGTTCATATTATTGAGTAAATTCACTATTGACCTTGATAAAAAGAATCGCCCTCACGTTAGGTATTTTACTTCAACCCCACACTCTTTTTAAACTAGAGCTCCATTTCTTAAGTGTGAGCGAGAGAAGATACATATAAAAAAATTTATTCTTTGTTATATTTTTGCGAGGAACTTTGTATCTTTTTATGTTTATCGCTTTACTCTTTTTATTATTAAGTCTACAATACGTTAATAATATGAAAAAAACCAGTGTATATGAGTAAAACCACTCTTTATTAATGCAACAAAATGCTTTCTCCCAACACTGTTTCAAGAGCGCAGTATCAATGAAAGAGATTGCAATGTGCTGTTCGCTATCCATTTTAGTCTGAAAGGTGGAAGGATTAGGAAAGGTACTCTATAAATGACATAAGAATCTCATCATCTAGAGTGATAAAACATTAAAAGAAGCTCGCTGATTGAAGAAAAATATTTTCTTCGTGCTAAATACTGAAGTGTAATGAATGGTTGTTCGGTTTTTATGGATTTTGTAACTGTAGAAACATTGCAAAATATCAAGGATTATTAACCACGCTTATGATGCCCCATTTAACTAATTTAAAATAAGCCCCACTTTCGTAACCAGTTTCCTAAAAATTTATGATTACCATTAGTCTCCTTATCAATTAAACAGAATAAATTTTAAGCATCACAGTTTAAAAAATAATGGTTGTCAACTTTTTATAAATGACATTTCAAATCTGATTTAATTTACATATCTAATTATATAGATGTAATCAATAGCCAAGAAAGTTTTTAAACAGAGAAAAACACTTCTGTATGTATTTTTAAGCAACAAAAATTTTGCATCAAAATAATAATTTTAGCATTCAACAAACTTTTCCCAGAAAGACTTCCCTTTTCATTATTAAACATTTCACAATGCATATGATTGTCGAAAGATAAAAACAAGTGATAATCTGCTGAAGGTATGTCTTGAGAATAAGAAAATTGGGTGAGAATCTTCAACTCTTGATGCAGTTATTCTATTTTGGTACCTATTGCAACTAAAAAATTACGAATTTATTTAGTTTTCTAATTTTTAAAAAGAGTATACGCTTTTGTATTATTTTGTCACTTACTATGAATTTATTTGCAGACTGTTGACAATTTAAATTGGGATTAGTTTCAGTCTTTCTCATTAATATACATCAAGATTTAGATTTGAAAGATTGTCAGATGTCGTCTTTTGGGGATTCAAATCCTCTTTTGGTCGCTCTTGTTGTAATTGGATTTTCACCATAAAAAAGTAAAAAAAAACTTTTGCAGTATCTATAGCGTTAGTCTCAAATTTAACCTTCTAAATCGAACATATACATTTTACTTTATGCTTCATGGACATTCTTAAGAGTTAGCTATATTTAAAATCAATGTTAAAGATTTAAGCAAAACTCCGTCCGTAACCAAAGTAAAACATAAAATACATATTGCCCTAACTTATTAGAATTTTGTACTATTACAATAGTAAATAATCCTTAGACGAACTATACGTTTTAAAAACGATATATATATAATATCTTTAGCTGTTATTCTTCCACTTTACTGGATATTTAATGATGTAGCATGAATATATATATATATATATATATATATATATACTGTTTTTAAGTTATTGAAATATAAGTCTTACCATTAAACATTCAAATAAATTGAAAAATACTTTTATAACCATCGGTTCTAGATTTGAAAAGAACAGGACCTGAATTTCTAAAACTGAATTCTATATATTTCTTACGCTCCGCATCTCGGTTTCATGTTGATTTCCACTACACCTGTTTTTAGGGAAATTCTTCTCAACAAAAGGAGAGTGCTTACCAAACTTCAAGTCTGTAAATTGAATAGCTCCAAAACGGGAAACATTTTATCTCTAACACATCTCCGTAAATCTCCACCATCTCCATGAGTGTCAATTTCCGAAAAACTCCTTCTGACGGATCTCAACTCAGCAACAGAACTGTGCTTGTCAAATTTAATATTTCCCTAGCCCTCTCCCTTTGGCAGTCAGTGCCCCCCCCCCCAGCAATAAACTCACCCATATGAGTTTATTTCCGTAAAACCAATTTTTAACGTATCTCTACTTAACAAAAATAACGTGCTTACCAAATTTTAAGTGTGCAGCTCTATTAGTTCAAAAACGGGTATTTTTTTTATCTATAAAATCCCTGTAACACCCAAAACACAACCTTTAAAATGGATCTCTGTAAAACTCTCAATCTTTTCAAATCTCTACTCAACCAAAAAAATGTGCTCCAAATTCCAACAAGATTATTACTTCTTTGCAAGTAATTATGTATAATACTTCTATAATTTGAGATGGGGATATTACTGTTCCTAAATGGCCCTTAATAATGTTAAATTTAAATTTCTCACATTAATCACCAATTATTTTATACTAAAATGTGACTGTTACTCTATAAAATTAAAAATCCTCCGGACCCCCAAAATAAAGGTTTGGCTTGTTTCATATATATATATATATATATATATATATATATAATAACACAAAATAATAAAGGTAAAGATCTAGACAAATTGTAAATCTTACAAAACAACGAATGGAAGAAAAGGGATTTGTGAAAACCACCAAAATAGGAGTAGACATGTGAAAGATCAATTGACCAAAAAGTAAAACTATTATGTTTTCTAGGGCTGTCACTGATTTAGGACAGTGAAATAAGTTTAGATTTGTTTTGCAGGATCCTAATCTACCCAAGCAGCAGAAAATTTCGACATAATAATGCAACAAAAAGTGAAGAAAAAAACTGAAATAGAAAAATGAAGTTTCGTATAATAATAACACGTGTAAGCTATTAGTACTGTTTCAAACAAATAAACTAAAATGAATGACTATTGAGAAATTGTACAGTGCTGCGTATTGAAACAAACAATAAACCGACATCACGATCATAACTTATCAAAATTCTTTGAGATCTCTAAAAATAATATTATAAGTAAAGCGTATCTACTGCATGAACACAATCTGTACAGTGGAGTTATTATCTGTTAAGTGGGCCTACATAACTCTCAATTTAACAATGTTGCCCTTTATATGACTCTGAAGCAATAAATAGTAAAAAAAACTATTCAAACTGAACTTAATTAAAAATTAAAGAGAAATTGGTAAATGAAATAATAAACTATCTGCCTTTATTTTTGTAAATATATTTGAATAGGTTATTCACATTTGGATATTCACATTCACATTGCAAGCAATATTTATAAAATTTATTGAATTGTTAATTTTTTTCTGATTCATCAGATACTAAATCATTATTCCTGTGTACATAATTAATTACTATATTTCTAAAAATAAAAGTATACAAATTGCTAGTAAAGTAAGGTACCTTACTAAAGCTAAAATTCAAGGCTTCTCTTTTATTAGTTATTATCTATATTTAATTGTAGATCTAGAAAGTTTGCATTGAATAATTCAGAGTTGCTTCTAATTAATTTTAAATACTGAGGATAAAAAAACTGAAGTTAGAAATCTAATTTAATTCATCACTAAAAATGACCAAATCTTTATGTATCTAAAAATATGTTTTAATTTACTGTCTACATTTTCAATTTCATAAAAGTGAAGATACTTATTAGCTAGACCATCATTTGCAGGCCCTCCTTGAGGCAGCCCCTTAATTCTCTTATAATAAAAACCACTGCGAAAAATATAGGTTTCTTTTAATACTAATTGAATAGTACTACAATTCAATTAGTATGAAACAGAAGCTATATTTACAGAATATTTAACATAAATTTCTTTCAGAACTTTCATCATATCCTCTATATCTATAGAATTAAGAAGATATTCAAAATCAGGTTTATGATTAGAATTAATATAATGCTATGCTTTAGATTAACTAAATCATTACTAATTTCAATAATAATAGTATTAGAAAGATAATCTAACGTACCCTGTATTTCCTTTTGAAATATCTGACTAGGAATTAGAAATCCATTAGAGTTACTGTTCTAAATATAATGAGGTATTTATGGAATTTAGGAGTGAGAAAATGTGTGTGTGCTGGAATTTTTTTTACTTCAATAATATTCAAACCCAATTTTTATGGTATGGAAACGGTTATTTATTTCTTTTATTCCATGCATATACATACATTACACACACACAAACACACACATATGTATATGGTGTTTCATGTTAGCATCGAGAATTTTTCGTAAAAAGCATTTTATTCAGCAAGCAATTGTCATATTTTTTCGCTGAGACAAACGAACGCCAAGTAACTCAAACAAATTAATCGGGCTCTTTGCTTATTTCCAGATCTGATAAACAACTTACGTTTTCAATTCGAAAGTAAAGTGGGGGATCGTACATGCAAAGACCATAAAATTTAAATAGCTGGGATCGGAATTGTTATGTTTAGAATATCTTTTCTGAGAAAATAATTAGGTGTTTAATTTAAGAATCGACTGTTATGGAAAATAAAAGTTAAAGGGTAAACAGGGGATTTTGTTTTACATATAATTTTATTATCCGTGTATATAAATATATAACTTAAACATCCTTTAAACGTGAAAAAATTGAGCCCTAGCTAATATATCATGCTTCATTACTATATGATGATATTTGGGAAAAAATCCCTTACCGCTTACACTTCAGTTAGGGTGCCATTACTCTATTTATCAAGTTATATGCTCTACTCAATTCTGCTCAATAATGACTGATTAATATAAATTTACCACCGTGTCTTAAAGAAAGTACCTGATTAAACGACGGGCTAATTATAATGATGAAATTGTTTTTGCTGAAACAAAACATTGTTGTTGCCTTTCGAAGCATCTATTCAGACATTTAGAGTAACATCTTCTATTTTTTACAAATATTTCCTTATGATTTTACTATTGACATAGAACTCAAGAAATAAAAAAAAAATCCCATTTTCTGTGTTAATTTTAGTGAGAGATATTAGTTTGTAACACTAAAAAAATTTCCCCAATTAAAGCTAAAAAAGTATAATTAATGTTGGAATATTTAAAATTACTTTAACAGGCAAATTTAAGAAAAAAAAGAAAAAAATTCTGTAAAAGTCTTTATTTTATCTTAATATAACTTTGATCAAGATAAGTATTAAATTTTGTATATGACAAGCCCATGGGGTCTCTAGTAATTATTAAGCATTTTCTTAACGGATTATTGATGAATTAATAATCAGGTACATTGTATAGTACTGATACATTTATAGAAGTATTTTATATCAGTGCAATTACGTATTTTCTTTTTTGTTGTTTCAGAATGTATTTTGTTTTGCTTTCTCTCAGTAAATTTATAATTTTTTTAAAAAAATCTTTTATTTTTGATATGTTTGCCCCCCCCCCCCCCGATAAGGGTATCATGGCCCTCTGGGGGGGTGCGTCCCACAGTTTGAGAAACACGCTGTAGTAACTAAATACTTTCAAATTCTTCCTTGAACAAAAATATAATAGGGTATAGATTTAATATGATTTTCTCCATTTTAAATGTCCATAAAATTTATATGTGAGAAACACAAAGAAACATTTAGAAAATATGTACGGAGTAAATCTTTGGTAAAAAAAATAGTTATTTTCAGTATTAAAATACATTTTATAGAATTTTTTATGTGTTTTGTTGTCCCATATAACAATAATATTTAATTCAAAATAAATTATTAAATAAATTTTAAAACAAAGTGGTTTAGTTAACTGGAATTGGTGCAATTTTAGAGCTATCGGAAACGCATTTATAGTATAGGTCGAGAGAAAAGGACGAAACTTCAGCAGACTTTAAACTCTGAAACTCCCAACCACACAGCATGTGGTAACTCTATTATCCCTCTTGTCTAGTTTTGGTAGAAAAAATATTTCCGGGTACCATGAAGTTCGCAAACTTAACTACTTGTCTACCGTTGATCTATAAACATAAAAAAAATATGAGCAAACTTTTGTATAAAAATACTCACTTAATAACATATAAGAGTTTTCATTATATCTTGTTAGAAAAAGTTCTTAAATGTGTCGACCATAGCTGCCGGTTGAAAAAAACGTTTCTCTATTAAAAGAAATCATCGCTTTGCGAGAATAACGCAATTCTTAATCAGGTGAAGAAGATGTATTGTAAAAGAATATGATATTTTAAACGAAGTAAATCTAATCATTTTCAGGTGTAATGAAATATAAAAATCTAATTTTTCTTACTTCCAAGTGAATATTTATTTATCGAGTTCCATCGTTATTAAATTAATAAGTTTGTACGATTAATTGGCTTCTACAAATTTCTTATCTCTCTCTTTTTTTTTCTTATAATCCTACACTACATAAGCGGATGTTTCAGGAAGTTTATTGCGATATAACTGAGTTATTTTTACCGCTGGATAAAACTTCTACTAAATCTAAATTTTGAGCAGAAAAAGAAATATATAATTTTTTATTTTTTATTTTGAAGATAAGAAATATGAGTAATAATCAAAACCAATTCCAGAAATATAAGCAAATTTATTTTATTTTCGAATTCTATTCGAATATAAATTTTTTTGAAACTTCATGAAGTATAATGTCAGTAGGAAAACGAACAAAACGTACCATGATTTTTTTGTGCTCACCAAGTAGAAGGCAAATTTGTGTACCATGTGAATTTGTACTACTGTACACACCATTTAAACTTGTGTTCAAGGTCAGATTCTTCCCGTTGACATGGTGTAAAAGATTAGATACTCAACTGAGATCACAATTGCCACTCTCATCACTTGACTGAGGTTTAAAATTACAAAATTCCTCGTCATTAAACCTCGTTTAGCTTTATAATGTGTATGTGTGTCTCTCTCTCTATACAATGTGCCAAATTATTATAACCACTGGACTCTTATGCGGAGATCAGCCATAACTTCACGTAGTTGCCACTAGATGGCGAAATAATTATTAATAGGGAATACAGGAATAGTGAAGCATTAATTGCACACTCTGTTGCTTGCGGAGAAATTCTGGAAGAAAATGATTTATCTGAGTTTGAGCACGGGATGTGTGTTTGTATGCTCTCGAAACATCAGAACCAATATCGGCAAAATGGTTGCAATTGTGAAGTGTTCGAAATCAGCAGTTATTAATGTTTAAAGAGAGTGGATTACTAAGTAGAAAACTGGGTCTCAACATCAGGCTAGTGGTCGTCATAGGCTACTTAAAGCTAGATCGGATAGGAGAATTTGAAAGTTGTCCAGTCGTACAGAAGGGCAATCGTACGTCAAATTGTGCGGAATCTGAATCAAAGATCAACTGCGAACATCTCTGAACGAAATGTTTCCCCCACATTGCACCGTATAGGCTATGAAAGCAGCCGACCTTTTCTAAAGCTTCTACTGTGGTCCTTGAACAAGAATAGACATCATCAGTTCACAAAGTAGCACAAGAAATGTACAAGTATTAGCAGAAATGGGTCATGGGGTTCGATTATTCACGTTTTCCATTACACTATGTAGATGACGGGGTGCCAATATGGACAAGTAAGAATGATAGCATGGTCTCATAGGCAATATAGGTTTTGGAGAATGTTTTCTTGGCATTGAAAGGGTTGCTTGATTTACATGAAAGAACGTCTGAATGCCCAAGTGTGTAAGTGTTATCACAGATCAAGTACATTTCGTGATATGTTAAAGATGTACACTGCCAGGTATAAGTACATTCAACAGAACAATGCTCCCTGTCTTACAGCTGGTATTGTCCACGGAGGATTCGAAGGGCATGTCAGAGATTTTACCTTGCTTAGTTGGCGATCACAATCACGAAATCTCAATCTAATTGAAAACATGTGGAACGAGTTTAAACAATGCATTCTACAGCTGGAACCAGTACCGTCCAATATAAAATCATTGGAAAGAACAATTCATCGGATATGGTCTCAGATTCCTCGTATCAACTACCAACATCTTGTAGTCAATTAAAAGAAGAATTCAGGCAAATTAAGAACAAAAGGTGATCCAATATTACGTGGATGGGTTGGTCATAATAATTTGGGCACTCATTGTTTATATATATATATGTTACTGAGGGTTGAATTAGTTCGATGGTACCAAACTTTCCCATTTTATGACTTTTGTTAGTCTACTAAAGAAACATCTAAAAAATAGAAAAAAAATACAATAAATAATATGTAAAATAATTAAAGATAAATAAAATATCTAAGGATTAAAAATCAAAGAAATGAATACTGTACTATAAAATAAAATTCTGAGTACCATCATCAATTACCCCATTTACGCCTAGTGTTCTATTTTTGGAACAGTAGCCGAGTGACAGTTTTTTGTAATTTAGAAGTTCAAGGTTGCGTTTGTGGTTGTATTTGTGACTTTACCCTATTTCGTAGGGGCATAGCAATTTCGTTTAAAACATTCAGTTAGTCAATCCTGCAGATATTTCCCTCCAAAGAGGTTGTAAAAGTTGGTTTATATTTCAGCCACCAGCATAAATGGATTAAAAGTTCTCAGACTTACAAGAAGTACAATATATAGTATAAAAATGATACATAAGAAAACTATCTAAGGATTAAAAGTCAAGGAAATGCATAAATATATTATGAAATACAGTTCTTTAGACAATTTTCAATTAAAATAAATACATGAACTTAGAAATTGAATACGTCAAAAGCGATACATCACTTATCAATTCCCCTCTTACCTTTTGGTGGTGATAAAGAGTTATAATCTATGTATTTTATTTCGAGTAACTTTTTATTTAGACGGAAAATAACTCTACATAATTCTCTTAAAAAGGAAAGTATTATATATATATATATATATTGTAATCACATTGTAAAAAATTAAAATATAGAAATTTCTGGACTATTTAACTTTATAAAATCTGCTTTAAGCAAAATGTTTATAAAGGAGTAAATTTTTAAACATGCGTACCGATATATGCCAAATATTTATTAAAGATACTAATATCTTTTAATATGAATTTCTTAGGAAAATAGTCAGTACAATTTGTTATTAATGTGTTTTTGAAAGTATAACATTAGAAAAAATGGTTGGTAATCATCACAGAGTTATTTTACTGTCAAAGCGACTTTGTAAACCTAATGGCGGGATGATTTTAAAATTAAATTATAGTTTACAATTTATATATAAATTTATAGAAATTAACTAAATTTACTGTGAAATTGGTTGCAGTAGTTGCAAAATTTATGAAGATTCACAAAATATTGCCATGTAATGGCAAAGGAGTTTGGTTCAAGTGTAGTATAGGGGGGGGGGCCCTTCGGATTTGTTGATTTTTTTTCGGTTTGGCGATTTTTCTCTAAATGTCTTGGTGAAATATCGAATTCATTCTAAAATAAATAATAAATAATTCCGAAAAAAGTACTTTGGCGACCATTTTTAGTCGCCAAAAAAAAAAAAAAGAACTGCACTTGAACCAAGGGGTTTATCATTATTATGGAAAAATTTTTAATAACATCATTATTGTAAATGTAAGAACACATTCGCATCCTGAGTAAAAATTAACATTAGCTTAAGCAAATATCTTTGTTCGAGGACAGGTATATAATCATTATAAGAATAAATATACCATGAGTTAAATTTATATAAGTCTGAAATTTTTAACTTAGATATGTATTTTTATTCAAATAATGCAAAATATATTTCGTGGAATAAACATTCCACAGCTATACCGTAAATTATTCAGATGTATACTTTTCTGACAACAAGGACATATTAAATGAATGTTTAACAATTTAATGGAGAAAACTAGAATTAAAAAAAGGACTACCTCATATTTCATAATTTTAGAAACAAATCCACAATCTTCTTTCGAGCATCCTCCACAAGCTTCTTTCACACATCATTCGAAATTAACACCCACCAGAACAACATTTACGTTTGTAATTCACGATTTATAAATTAAATTAAAGCCTAAATACTTATTTTAGTATTTCATTCCATAGTTAGTGATTAGCATTGTTGAAATTCTCCTGTGTTCACACTCTATAAGAGAAATTCCTGCTGCACTTGATAGCAATTTAATTCAATAGGTGCCACAACAATGGATCTCATCTCCTAGATAAACGTCATTACATCAAAACAATGCAACTAAGATTGGAGGAATTCCTTCCATAATGATGTAGTCGGAATATTGATCATCTAAGTATTTTGTCCCAAGCGATTCGCCCCAATGGTCTTTACATACCAATCTCTAAAGAGACCGGAACAACAGGATTCGATGCCTTTTAATTTGAATTACAGAAAAGCCAAACAATATATTACCTAGGATTTAAATTTAATTATATAGGATTTATGTGGTGTGTGAAAATTCATAACCAGTCGGGATATTTAAAGAAAGTTCTACCATTTTCCCCAGTACGTAATAATTCAAAAGTTTTGATAATTACACTTGTTTATATAACGTATAATAATTCATATCTCTTTAAGGAGTTTAGAATGTCATATTTTAAAGTGCTGTTGATTCTGTAACTTATTATCTATATATATATATACATGAATGTGTGTCTGTCTGTACTCGATAGATTCAAAAACTATACATCCAATCGCTTTGATAATTTGGGAAATTATTAGGTATATCCCCTGGAAGGTTTTTGAATTTTTTTTTAAAATCAGAGTTGAGGTTCTAGGTGCTCCCGAACAAATAGCCCCCAAAATATTAAAATAACATTTAATCTACACTCACTTCCAAAAGTTAAGCATGAAGATGTAAAACGCAAAAAAATCAACAAATACTGTTTTGATTGACACAAAATTTGGCAGTAAAGTAGGATATATATTTATACATAAAACACAAAATCAATAATTATATACAGAAATGAAAACGATATTAAATTTTTGTAAGTTATCAGATAATGTCATACTGGAGTCTTAAACAGAATTATGTATAAAGTGAAAAAAAAACAGCATAAAATGAAAAA
>BMAV01011728.1:45235-65971 GCA_019973955.1 Trichonephila inaurata madagascariensis | reverse complement strand
ATAGAGAGAGAGAGAGAAAGAGAAAGAAAGAGAAACAGAGGGTGTCCATCTGTCTCAAAAACGTGATGACAAACTTTTATGTGAGGTAGAGAGCACACCATAAAGATTTGAGAATTGCATAGCAACGAATGACCGGAAACGTCAGAATGAAAAGGTAGCAGTGACAGAAATTTTAAAAGAGGACACAAGAGTGTCATTAATTAGAAACATGTTTTGGAGAACAACTGGAGTATCATATTAATACAGGTCACTGCTACAAGAAAGGTTCGAAGTTTGTACCATCAGACGCCAGGTATGCCTGATATTGGTGGTGTGGGATTGCTGCAAACAATAGAGCACATTGGATTTTGTCTGATAGTAGTAACAGTACAGGTGAGTCTTTTCTCAAAGTCTAATGCAGACTCTACTTGTTCATAAAACACAATAGTTTTGAAGGCTCTTCACAGTAAGAAAAGAAATCAAGTTTTGATAAGTCAGATTAACAGAAGGGTCAGGGATCCTGTCCACCACAAAAATCCTTCTGTGCGGAAAATAACTATTCAAATTCGCACAAACAACCAAATCTATAATAGAGAGGCTACCTGTCATATTGAAACCTTATGTTGGGTCTCACATTTGATGTAACATGGTAAAGTATACCCGTAAAAACCCATCCCAGATGGAGCAGGTAGTTCTCGGTGATCATGTGGAATAATGCATAGTACGGACCGGTTAAGAAATCGTTGACAAAACTTGCACACACAGTTGCTGAGAAGAGATGTTGTGCCGTATGGTGTCGGATATCATAGGGAGTTTTCATTGGCCCACAAATGGATGTTGGGTTGATTGAAATCGCCATTCAAAACAAAAGATGGGAAATTCACACTGTGGGCACACATCTTGCACATCGTACAAGACGATCATTAAGAAGTCTAAATTGAACTCTTAAGGGGGGAAATAATTTCAAGGTCTCGATGTAGATAATAAGCGGTAAACTGCAATGAGGCACTCCTAAGACACATTCAACAGTAAAGTAAGTCTGAAGTAAGTCACTAAAGTAAGTCTTTTTGGATTCTGTCGTATTTTCTTCCATAACGACCTTGGCCTGTCTTCACTACATCTGCCACCTCTTAATGACTTGTAATTTTGCAAATTTTAATGCACACGTGCAAATCAATGGTGATGCCATTTATGTCTGTTTGAGAAGAGTTCTAGGTAAACTTGTTCAACGATTCATTGTTTGTCCTCATCTGATCTCTGCACTAAGCGTGTGTCTACTAGCTCCCTATCCATATGCTTTTAGCATGTTCAATACAGAAAGAAATGAGTTGACGTGGAGTGAAAATTTGAATTGAGGGGTGCCAGCTCAGGTGTCATCCTCGTTACTAGGCCGAAGCTCGCAATAACAAGGTCATTCACTAATAGCTCTTGCATAACTTTATAATGCACTGTTAATAATAAATCAAATAAACCCTAGCCAAATGAAACAAGGAATTATTATTTTCAGTCTTCCTCTCTTATGCAGAACACCATCTAGCAAAGTAGAACGACATTTCGGATCATTGGTTAAATGAAAGCTATGCCGATGTACTACTCATTTACGGATTTCTTAGGCAATACTTCTTCCTTCTGGATATTTGCTATTATTATTCCTATGTTTAACACTTCAGTGCATAAACTTTAAAAGCTTTCTTAAAATTAGGAATTCACGTAAAAGCGGGATCGTAAGAAAAAAGTAAATGTAGCACGATATATAATAAACCATTGTAGCACTCTCCCCAATAGGTGTCTGTTTAGAAAATTCTGTATTACACTCATAATAAAGATGTTATACGTGAGAATTTCTCGTATAAATGCATTTCATGGAAAAGAATATTGTTTATTTTAATAGTGAAAATTCATTAAATGGATCATTACAATGAACATTTTCTAAGATTTCGATAAGTGATGGTAGGGAAACTTTATTTTGAGTGGATCAAACATTATAAAAGTAGTAATTATCTGTATTTATAACTTTCGTAAAAAGACTTCCGCAATGTATCATGTGAGCTGACTTAATGAAGAAATTATAATTAGTTTACTTCTTTACAAGATTCCTTCATTCCAACAGTATTATTTCAACTTGGAGAAACATTATTCAGCCAGACTAAATTTTACAAGTGATTTTGTTTTATTTATTTTAAATTTCAAAAATATTACAAGTTAGGAACTTCTTAGAGCGATAGACTATATAATATGAATTAAACAAAAAATATAGTACTTATTATTCAATGAAGCATTTTATAAAACATTTAATTTAGTACAAACAAAATTATACAGCGAAGAGTTTTCAGTTGAAAATCAAATAATCATTCAAGTTTTATATTATAGCATTGTACTTTCAGTTTTTTGTATTACTAGAAATTTAATCTCCTTGAAAGTGTAATTTTTCTGAGACATTGATGACCGTCACATTCGAGTAAAACATGAAGAAAATTTTAGCAGTGGCTTTCTAAACTGTATCAGAAATGTCATTAACAGAAGAAAAATATATAAGATAGATTTTTGCCAACATTAAACGATAAAAGATTATTTTTTAATTAACAATTGTATTGCAAAAAATCTCTTACGCAATACAGATAAATATTGCATGCAGAAAATGTGAAGTTGAAATTGATAAAAAAAAAAAAAAAAAATCATTCAAATTTTTATGCGAGGCGTGAAGTTGAATTTCTTCATTCTTATAAAATAGTATATTCATTTAAGCATAAACTGAAATTCTCAGTTCATGTAGTTTGTTTTTTAGTAAAATGAAGATGGGATTTCAATGTAATAATACAAAATAATTAAAATGTGATGTTAGTATTGTGTACAAAAACTTAAAAGAATTAAAACAGCATTAAAAAAAGTCATTACCAATAGACTATTTACTTTAATGAATATTAATAATGAAAGATTAAGATTTTACTATGCGTTTGTCCCTTTATCGTGCCTTCATAAATATTAATCAGTAACACATATTTTTTTTTCAGTGTTTTGAGAATTCTTAGCATTTTAAAAGCACTACTGTTTTTCCTTATTAAAAACTTTGCTGCTCTTACATTATTCCAAAACTGAATTACGTATTCATATTTCTGTTAGATATTTTTTTTTCACACAAAAGTCTAAGTCCTTATTTGGCATAAAGTAAAATATCCCCAGAAGGAAGCATCATTTTACGTATCATCTATTTTCTTTGCTAACAATTCAGAATTACGATGCATGTACAAAAATGCCTAATTGGATTAATTATAACATACGGTTACCGATATGTATCTGCTATTTATTATGAACATTAACTTTTATAAAGGGAAAAAAATCAATCCATATGTGTTCCATAATTATAACAAAATATAGTAAGAAAATTTATGTTTTTCTTTGCTTTTGTTCCTATAACTAGTCAAATAAAAATTGTTAAAGTAATTTGAAATTTTGTATTTCGTTCGCATAACTGTAAGTTCTTACTAATCTTTGAAGTAACAGTTTAATGTTTCTAAAAACTAAAATGAAGAAAATAAAGAGTAAAAATACGGAGTAAACGAAAAGTAATAAAGTTAAATTTAAAATTCCATACCTCAAACTCAGGATTAGTGAACACATAATGTATGTAACATAAATAGTTAAACTAATTTGAAATATATTTAACTCTTCTTATAGTAGCATATAAAATTATGCAAATCTTTCAAAGAAAATAGTTTAATGTTTCCAAATTGATTGATATAGTTTACGAACTACATCAATAGTACTGTCACCAATACTGTGCTCAAGGCTACGGATAACAACAGGTGCACATTAACATAACCTTTGCCATAAATAACACTCTCCAAACCTCCACACCTCGACAATGTGAGAATTTTTTTATGCTCAACAAATTTAACGTAAATTAATCCTCTACATGGTAGGTCTTCAGTGGCATCAGGGCTCTTATCCATGATTCGATAGAAACGTAAGTTCGTGATAATGACCATGACTAATTTTTTTCTTTAAAAAAATGAAGAAAATGTAAAATAAGGCATAACGTTATGGAGTAAATTGGAAGTGATAGAAATGAAATTTATAGATCTCTATACTTTTATCTTATGCTCCTCTAACTGCCAATTAAAAGTCACGTAATTCGCTCCTCAGTGCCACCGTTTCTCTCATATGAGCGTGTATGCGATGCATTAAAGGAAAATGAAAATGCACAAGTGAACAAATTTTTCTCTGAAATAGATATCGCAAACACTGCCAAGGTCATTTTATTGCATTTCAAAGTCTTCGGGATAGTTTTACTGATAGCAGCACATAGAAAAGAATCGTATTTTGGAAGGACGGATATTTACGTTCGGGGCACATAGCGCAATGATTGAGCAAGACAGATATATACGACAGCGGCACTTAAGGGGTCATAAATACAATTGATATTTTTTCTGGATCACTTCTTAAGAAATATCTTCAATAGAAAAGAAGGATATTTATTTGCTTTCATAGGTTGAATTGATTAAATTTTTTCAGATATTAATAGCTTTCAATTTTAATGATAGAAGTTTCAAGATTCATTTAAATTCCCTATTGAAAGTAAGTTGTTTGAGCGTTAAAAACTCTTCATGAGTAAAAATATTGAAATACTTTCAAAAAGTAACTTTAGGACGCTTTTAGTAAATATTTCATAAAAATGTATCTTGCATGATTGAATCGCGAAATGTACATATTAATATACACTCGCTTAGAATTGATTTAATACAAGCATGAAATAAAATGATTAAAATAAATAAAAAAAAATTTCTTGATAATTATTAATACATATTCAGGAAAATGTCCTATGGAAATTTAACTCATAATATGTAATGTTATATATAATTATGGAATTTTAACTAATGTGCATACCGCGTAATGTATTTTGCTAGTATTAAGTATTTTAATAGATGTAAGAATGGAAAAAGTTGGAAAAGCAAGTTGGAAATTTACGTAATACTCTTAGAAAGTTTTTTGTTAATCATTAAAACAATTAACGTAGTAAAATTAATTTTAGTATTTATTAGCATGCAAAATCAATATAAAAAAAATTTAAACAAAAATATTTTTGTAAGCGTTTAATTAGCAAGTTTTTATTTAAGACACAATTTCACATTTTATCAATAGACTGAGACTTTAGCAAACTTATTAATAAAATACATAAATAATGATGAAATTAGAAAATTCTATTAAAAAATTGACTGCAATAATTTTTAAATCAGTTTGAAAGTACCTGTTTCTACTGATCTAGTTCTATCTTTTTTAAGGATAATTGTTTACAAAAGCCCATTCCCAAATAAAAGAAAACTAGCTACACAAAATACTTAAGTAGTTTTAGTACTATTCTGAGGAGTAGTGTTTTATTTAATAATAATATATCTAGAGTTGTGTGTGAGAAATTCAAATTTCTATTTTAAACCTAAGATTCCTTGAAAGATAAAAGAATTATAAACCGGAATTAATTTTTTTATATGTAAGCACATTCCTTTTCCACCTCTTTACGCTTCATATTGCATCTTTGATTCATCCGCTGGATCTGTTAAATTACATCGTAAAAGAAAAAAATTGAGTGATGGAGTTTCTGATGTATACAGGAAATTAAAGTCTGTTCTTGAAAGATGTTGTGCTATAAAAATGCATTTTGGAAGCTATAGTCTAATAACACTCAAAATAATTTTATTCGTAAACTTTTTTTAGCTTATGATTTGCTCTTACATTCTTCTTCTATTCGTCCTCTTCAAGCATTTTTTTATGTGCTCAAAACAAAAACAAAAACAAAAAAAAAAAAAACAAGTAAGAAAGAAAGTCGAGAAATTGGAGATGCATGAAATATTCAGCGAGCATTTCCCTTTATGTATTTTTTTTAACTGATTCAAAATAAAAAGTAAAAGGAAATAAAGTTCTAATAAAGTTTTTAGGGCCGAAATTGGAAGAAATTCGAATTTCTTCCGTATTAGGTTTCTTTACAGCAAGAAGAATGATTTACCACCATAAAAGAAGGCAACCGATTGAATTTTCTAAAATTAAGTTATTAATGAATCCATTGATATTTTTATTTGGTGGTAAAAATTATTAGAGTGAAAATATTAAAGGCATAATTATGTAATGTATTATTCAATACACATAAAAGAAGAGTGATTTGGTTCAGGTTTTTTATTAATTAAGATTAATTCCATATACAGTTAAACTCATATTTATCTAACCCATATTTAACAAATTTTCTTTAGCTCCGATTAAAATGAAGGCAAAACCTCCTATTCAACGAATAATAAACCCCGAATTAACGAATTTTCTTTATCTCCGATTAAAATGTAAACCGCCTTATTTAATGAATGATAAACCCCAGACTAACGAACTATTTCCTCAGTCGAATTTTTTTTATTAGTTTGAATTAAAATAAATTCGTTTGCTTTTGTAATGACATATAATTTTTTGTACGGAACAGAAAAAGACTTTTTTGTAAGCAAAAAGGTAAAGGTAAAGGTGCAGCTAATTATTGTACTTTATAGATCCAGATAATTCATGAATGTAACTTATCACGTAAGTTTTTAATAGGATAGGAAATTCTATTCTTATCTCATCCCACTCCACAAAGTAGGGGATATTTTATGAGTGAAGAGTGCGATTTATTAAACGTACGATTTGCAGAAATCATATGGAAAGAAGTCATTCCTGGGATAAATTTGAAAGATTATGTTACATTTGATGATGGACTGTCAATCTGAGTATTTCAAGATGAGGAAATTGTTAATTTGTCGGAGCGAATGAATAACAATCTTGACGCTTCTAACAAAATTTACATTTTCTAATGCTTTACTTTATTTGAAAATAGTCAAAACATACTTCATGCAGCCTAATGCAAAAAAGACAGTATTTTCTTCTCTGTATTAAGTACAAAAAACATTTTTTGAGTCAGAAATCAATAAATTGTCTATTAAATAGTTTTTTTAAAAAATTTACAGTTAACTAGTGAATAATAATTTACTAATAGTATTTCAGCAGCCTAATATAAAATGCGTAATTTCTAACGATGGATATTTCTTATATAGTTGCTTATTATAGAATTTTCAAAAGGTAAGTGTAAAATTTTTGCATTTATTTGGACCTTGATATATATATATATAACGAATACCCCTGAATTTCTGAATAAAATGTTCAGTTCTGATGAATTTCTTCAATTGGATTCCAACTGTATACATTTAAATTATCTTACTTCTCGTAATAATCTAAATGTGCTTTTAATAGTTCATAAAAATTTTTTTTATTAATTATAATATATAAGAAATCTTTAAATAGTTATTGTTCGACAAACAAAACCATCATTGTTCATCGTTATAATGTATCATAAAAAGTATCTAAGAAATTTTTATGTAGAATGATATAAAGTCTTTCTTGTAAAGATATTGCAGCTTATTATTTGAGTAAAAGAAAACCGTAAGTCTGAATAGCAGAGTTTTTTTTTATTATATTTGCAAAGTTGCCTATAAATGTCGAACTTGTTTAATCTGTACTGTGTGCCTTAAAAATTTTTTGTTAATGGAGTTTGGAAGTTTGATGAGTGTGTTGCTAGTTAAGGTGGTGTCCTCGTTTTCTGACCACAACTAAAAGTTACGAGGGCCATTATCAATAGCCTTGTGCAGCTTCAAAACGTAGAGTTAATTAAAAAATTCTTGACATATAAAAATAAATTTACTAAAAACGCAGCATTTTACAAAATTTCTGTTTTTTACAGCTTTTTTTAAACAAATATACGTAAAGAAGCATGAGACTAAGTTTACCTCCAAAATTTTAAGCTCATTCTTCAATAAAACCAAAATAGAAGCTAAAGTAAAAGAGAAAAAAAATCCTGCCAATACTAGGTAAACGTTAGTAGTAAGGCAAATATTATAAATTTTGTATATGCAGTAATGTATAAGCATAGACATCATATGTTTAAGTATTGTCAATAATCTGTAAGTCTTAATGAAATTTTCAAAGATTTCCCAAAAACACAGTGAATATTTCAAAAACAGTTATAGAACATAATGAGCTATTTGTAACAAGATGAATTACATTTTTTAAATAAACAAAAAAATAATTCAAATTATAAAAATATTATATATAAAATAATAAAAATTAAAAAAAAATGTTTTACTTCTTATAAATTTTTATAATTCTCATGGCATTAAAATTTAAAATTGCTCAGGCTATGTAGAATATCTTTCAACACACATGTAGATGTAGATTTAATTCGTATATTACAAAATAAATTAAAAAGAAGCAATGAGAAAAAAAGAATTTGTATCGACAGAATATCTGTCTCTAAACTTCACTAAAATGTCAAATAAATCCGTGAAAGCTTTGTGATGCTTACACCAAATATATGCTGATACTCAAGAAAGTTTTTTAATGGTTTAAAAAGAGAAAAATTCACAGTATTCCGAATGTAAGTAAAAATAAAGAGTTTCCAGAGTCTCTCTCTTATCAAGCCTTTACAACAAATAAAAAAAATTAAATTTTTGAAAATAAATTCATGCAAACAGAAAATAATTAGTTGATAAATTTGTAACATTTACAAATGGGATTAGAAACATTCTTTTTTTTGACAAACACTGTCTAGTCGAATCTTTTAAATAATTTTCGTTCTATTTTGTTAACGAAAGAATCTAATTTTCTTTCGTCACAGTTTCTACTGATACAGATCCTGTTCTCTACACCTCACAAGCTATACTTGACCCCTAGAGATTTCTAAATTTTCGTACAAATTTATCTCTAAAATGCTTATTTTACTAGGACTTTAGATGTGCTAATTTCGTGTTCTATTAAAATCATCCAATACCACTAACCAAAATTATTGTCTGAATCAGACTATTTACATATGCAAAACTACAAAAGATAAAGAGAAAAAAATACTCTAAGATATATTCTATTTTAAGGAGATATATATATATTGCTTTATAAAAAAGGTAAATTTCACACATTTTTCTGCTGATTTTAAACGAAGTTTGCATTAAAATCATACTTTTGTATTTTTGTAAGTTGTTTTGAATTAATTTGATTAGGAAAGAGAACTATATAAACCTTTATAATTATCTGCTAACGATTTAAATGTAATTGTTATACATATATACAGCAAAAAATTAAAAATCTGTATTCTTATTTTTTAAATAATAAATGCATGAAATGTACGCATTCAAAAAGTATATGCCTGTTTTCAACATTTCAAATTTTTTTGTTTGTTTGAAGATTATTTGTTTATTAACGGCACATTTTGAAGCTATTTGAGTGATATTTGCTACTGGCCTTGTAATTTTAGTCATGATTAAAGTGAGGTTGGTACCTATAATTTTGCAAAATGCTTACTAATATCTCTCTCTATATATAAAAGAAAGAGTTTGTGTGTGTGTTTCAGATGTTTCGGCCAAACTAAAAGCAACCCAGAAGTGTGAAACTTGGCACATAAAAACTATAGGTCGTAATGCTATTTACCTCGAATGGAGTTTTCGAAATTCGCTTTAGATTCTTTTAAAATTCAATTTTTTAGCGACTTTTCTATGAAATAGTCATATGCCGTCACTCACGTATAACTTTGAGAAATTAATGTTTGGAACAGTTTTTTGGTGGATTGCTGCATATATTTTACTATAAATGTATTTATTTTTGGTTGTATTTAGTATTTTCTTTATTCTTTGTGGCGGAACTACCGTTGTTTTTAGAAAATATCATTGTGCGTAAAAATTGTTCTTTCAAAAATTTTTTTTGGTTTGGCATTGCGGATTTGTTTACAGTTGATTCAGTGATGTCTGTCGAAGTGAATCATGTTTCTTAATTAAGCCTATTTTATCCTTTCCCGTTATTTCAAACAGAAGTGATATAATTTTTCTCTTTTAGAGAGTTTTCAACCTTCATTAAAGCAAACATTATAAGTTTTTTTTTGTTGCAAATGCACACAATAACGTTCTCACAGGCTCAATAAAGTCTCCAAAAATGGTACAACTGGTTCCAAACGAAATATTCCCTCTGGTAATCTTGTACCACCACATTTGCCAAACAAGTCGTAGTCTTTTCTTATCAGTAGCTTCTTTTTTAAAATACATCAAAAATAGATGGAGAAACAATGATAACTAATATTTATTAATATTTCTTATGAGTAGATTGTGTGTCGTCGTCAATGACGCCTACTTGGCAAGATTTGCGCTGGTGAAACGGAAATGTACCAGTTTTTGTAATTATTTTATTATTGTTTATGATTATTTCTTATAAATTTTGTGGTTCGTAACAATGCATATTGACAACCCTTCATGAAAGGCTTAGTGATATTAATGTATTGACCCCTGTAAAAAATATTTTCATTCCATCTGATGTACTATTTTGTTCTATACTGATTCGTTTTAGCTTTGCCTTGAGCATCAAGAAGGCCTGAGGACACTCTCTTCAAACCTTTAAACTACATCTGAGAAAGTGTTTCTTCCCGACGTTGTTTATTAACATAATGTTAAATTTTATGAGTCAACAATGCAAAAAGTTTGTGCATATTATGGTTGATGCCGCTGCTTGAATTCGAATAATAGATAGAGATGGAAATAATGCAATGTCTATATTACAGAAAATAAATATTCACAGTTAAAATTTACTTTAATTTGAGTAGTAATGTGGGTAAGTGAAATTTACACCTTTGAAGGTACTGCGGATTGGTGCAGACAAAGACCTTGCGTCCGTCCGGGTTCGCTTCCCGTTTTCAGAATGTCCCGATGCGGGGGTCTAAAGTTTCAGCTGGGGTAGGAAATCGGGAAAGTATGGTGAGCTCAGTCACAGTTAAGTAAGGAGTGTAGGAAACATTGGTACTTATCGGTTGTAAGGACCTTGGGTTTGCGGTTGCTTTTCCATATTGTCACAAATCTAAGCAATGATGGTATTATGAATCTATTATTGTACTTGGGTTATAATCCATATGATGTTGATATCATGATACAGAATGGTTGTTGGCCGAATAGTTAGTAAAGCTTACTACTATATCATTCCCTGAATATCAGAACTTTTCAGTGGTACTTCTTGCTTATTTCCATCTACATAGCAAGATTATTTGGTCAAAAGAGCTATTCGTGTGACATTTCCTTCCGTTGAAATAGAAAAAGGTAATTCCTTTTCATTTCTTTTCTTTATCAGCAAATGCCGTGGTTTATCATTGTGGCAAAATAGTAAAAAAAAATCTAGCTATAAATTTGGCAAAGAAAATGATAATTAATTCACACTAACTGGAATTAACAGATTTCAAATATTGTGATTTAAGTTAAAATTTTTACATTTATGTATAAGATTTTCTGACATGCTTTTTTTTTGGTTGTTGTTCTGAGTAGTTTGTGATGGTTATCAAACTTTTCGTCAGATGGCATCATGGTTTAATTTTGCTTCTGACAGTCTTGAAGTATATAAATCTATTTATACCATTTGTGATCTTAAAATGTTTGTAGAAAAAAGATGTAGCTTGATAGGATTTTCTAATATTTCACTTTCAAATTCTTTAAAATTCAGAGTTGATGTGATTTAACATCATCACGGTTTAACTTTACTTCTGATAATATGTTCCACATATAGTTTCATAGAGATTATATACTTGTTCATATCATACTATCCATATATGATACGTGTATTTTAATTGTCACTATAATTGTTTATCATTGTAATTTCTAATTTGTATGCATTTTACAATAGAATTACAATTAATTTTAATTGAAATATTGCAAACAAAGTATTGTTTAAAAAATTAATTTTTTAGCAAAATGGATTATTATATCTTTTCTTCGGTTCATTATTGATAATTTTCATTATGGTGTTTTTCAATGTTGGCCTGTTTTGTATAGTTTTTTTTTTATTTTGGTTCTTACGAATTTTATAATTTCACTATTGTATTACACCTAATATTCTATATTAAATGCAATATAGATGTTCGATAGTATTACATATAATCCTCATATAATATTGATTTAATTCTACAGCAAATTCACAATTTAATGGTTTATTTCAAAGTATGCCTATTTTATCTGTTTTAGTTTTTTTTTTTTTTAATTTGTACTAATTTAATTTTGTTCGAGTTGGAGGCTTCCTAATATATATTATGTATGATAGTATTTTAGTAGAATAGTTTATTATATATAAAATTAATTTTTTCTTTCGGTTTATCTATTTCGGGTTATTTCACTCATAGCTCCCGCAGCAGAAACATACTAATGATATTACTTTTCTATTATAATTTTTATTTATACTTTCATTCATTCATTTCTATTTACCTTTTTAGCATGTTAATTTCCTGTCTTACATTCATATGTTTTTATGAAATTTATCTTTACTGTAAGGCCAAGTTGCAAGTCAATTAAAATTAATTATAATGTGAACACTCATTAGAAAAAGAATTATTTTTAATTTTTAGATATACCCTCTTTAAAAAATATCATTTTTTCTATAAAAAGCTGATTTTTATATATTTTATAATTTAACCCTCGTGAAGAACGGGTACTTTAGCTAGTATATATATATAATATTAGCATTCATTCTTTCTCTATATGACACACAATTTTTAATGTGGATGAATATAATAAAACTTGTTGAAAAAAAATGTGTCAGAGTCCTAAGAAAACACGTACACACACATATTTTTTTCTAATGGATTACATATTAGTAACTCAGCCCTTGCAGACACGGTGTGACATCTCTCGCGTTCTTCTTCTAACATAACTCCTACGTTCTTTGACGGCCACGATTAATGGCAAAACTTTTCCAACCCAATTCCAAGAGGAAAAACGAAGCAACAATGCAAATAAGATAACCTTTAAAAGGATAGAAAGTTTAGTGAGAAAGGATGGCAATCTTAAAGAAAGCTTAGTGTGGAACAGTTGGAAGTGAGTTAGACGGCCTACTCAGGAATTATGGAGACGCCCACCCTCGCTAATATTTACAAGGAGTAACTATTGCACAAGAGCACATCAGTCTACCTGAAAGTATCAGAATCGTTGAGTCTTCAACCAAGGTAGGAGGATTATATTCTGAACGCTAGTGAATTATTGAATTGAGATTAGGAGGATCTAATTAGTTATATTGATAAGTGATCTAATTGCGCGATCTGACTTAGTTAAACGGCCGTACTTTTGTTTATTCTCACTTAATATAAGTTTGTTCGTTATATAAGTAATTTAAGTTAAATTCTTAATAAAAGTCATATTAAGAATTATAGAATGTCTCATCCTTCCGATAATCCGACACCTCTAACTTACGCGGAACCCCCACGACATATCTATCGACAGATGGCTATGTCACAACGGTCCCCAATGTGTATACGATGATGAAAGAATCGATACAGATATTTAGTCATCTCTTGTCATATATTTGACTAGACCTACGTCAATTACTGCTTTATATGTGTAACATTTTGAAGTGACCGAATTCAGTACCTTGCCCTATTCCACACAATATCGTTTATATAACGAAAGTTCGGTAATTTTACTCATCAAGGAAGAGTATCAGTAGCATGGATTCAGTTCAGTCACATAAGACCTGGTACCATCTTACTGAAAGGTGTCAGCAGCACGACGAGGCATGGAGAATTACACAACCAGTGGTAGGATGTCATCAATGGATCACTGATCTGTTAACTCTAGAACGTCTGTCGGTGTCAATTTGATACCGGAGCCTGCTTACTTGTTCTCCTTTCCGCATTTTTGCATGGAATTTGAAAATTTTGCATGAATTTTAATCATTTCCGTTGGTTATTACACAGAAAAGATTTTGCGGTTCTATGTTAATTAGGAGTGATTTTTCAACTAAATATACGTAGAACTTCCGCTGGTGTCATTTCGACACCAAGGTAATTTATCACTATAAAAAGCTGCCGTTCAACAAAATATAGTCTACTAAGTAGATACGATTAGTAAGAGTAACTTCCCAAAGTTCTAACGCACATTTTTTTTGACATTGAATACAGTGTTATTGAGTTTATAGGAGAAATGAATCAATTATACTAAAATTGTTGTATCTAAGTGTTTCGTTACATAGTATTTGCTTATCTGCTCATAAAAAAATCATTTAATTTAAAGGTCTAACCCTGAGGAAATTGCTAATTTGTTGCGAGAGCTTTCTGAGAATGAATTGGATTTAATTTACATTCCGATGAAGACATAAGATTGAATGAAAGTGAATTTGAATAATCTAATGATAGTACAGACGTAATGTAATATTCCTGTAAATCCTGATTTATATGTCGCTAGGGATGGTACAGAATGGATACCGCATTATAGTAATGTTCCTGGCAGATTTACGACTCGAAATGTTTTGCGACAAACCAGTGGTCCAACAAGTTTCACGAAACATAATGTCAACTTCAGTTTTTATGATATAAAGGGTCATAATATATGATAATTAAATGGAATAATATTAAAAGTCTTAAAACTAAACCCTACTGAACAGTAGTCCTGAAATTATTTAGTTAAAACAATTACTTAATACATTTATTATATCACGGTGTCAAAATGACACTGATGGACGTTTAAGGATAATTGAAATTTCGGACGTTCTAATGTTAATACATAACATAAGATAATTATACGTAAAAGAATACATGTGGTCGAAAGAAATGGCATTTCATGCCATCACACCAGGAAAAATGTTAGTATGCCTTTTTAAAATAAAGGCTGATTTAGATAGCTATTTCTTATCCCTCCACACATGGATCCGACGTCATTGTTATGCACTAGGCAAAATCAGTTTGCTATTAGTCATGATGAGCCATAACTACTCTTTAGACAACACTACTGATATATTGAGTTATAGGATTATCTCATAAATGTTGTTACGAGAGTAACCCTTTGACCACCAACTACTGTGAGATGGTGGAAATTACCATTAGTGGTATGGAAGAAGCTGTAGCACATTAAAGAGAGGACAGCAAGTTCATTAAAACAGTTCTGGTTTACCATAAAGGATTCATACATCTTAATCTCGCATAGCCGTCATTTCGCTGATTAGCTAGACGATGTAACCATTACTGTCAGCACCCTTGTACAAGCTTGCCTATATGGAGCAAGTAACAATCTTTTGCTCATTATGATGATATCGAGCTAACGGAAGGATTTTTTGGCATCCAGATTAGTTTACATCGTTTGATGTCGTCCAGTTGGATATGCTTTCTTTATTAATGTCATAATGGTATCATTGGTTATGTTTCATTGAAAAAGTCGTCAACAGCACAAAAAACTAATTGGCTGAAGTTAACATTCATTGGATTTGTTAGTATATTAAGTAACAGCATACGAATCTTGAGTTTCAATAGAAAGTGTTTTTTGTATACACAAATGCACATGCGTTAACGCGGGTGCACATATGTGTACACCTACATCCATGCCTACATACATATATATAGGTATGACGAAAATTTTGATCTAATTTTGATCAAGAAAATTCAATCTGCATAAAAGACCTGAAGCAGGAAAGACCAAAATGTTTAAATATGATGCATATTCTATTTTAAAAAAAATCGAGGACCGTTTTAAATGCCTAGTATGTACATTTGTATGTGTATATTTTTAAAAAAAATCAGCTTTCGTAGCTTAGATGATTATATCACTTTAAGTCAAAAGCAAAAAGATGCTTAAAGTCTCAGAAAAGAAATAAATATCACATTAGTATGCTATGGGATCACACAAAATCTTCAAATAAATTTTATATTTGTTTTCAAATTTCTAGCCATTGCAATGACTATTTTTGTATTTAGGGCATTTTCTCAAATCTTTTAGATGAGACAAATGGGAATATACGACGTCGGAAGTCATTCCAAAACATTTTAATGAGATTAACATTAAAGATTATTTTAGAGATGCGGAATACGTTAAACGAGATACGAGAAATACCTTCTCACTTCAATGCTATTGCTTAGTTGAGAAAGGTCATTTAGACCCATAAGATATAAATTAGGACTAGCTCTGCAAAGGAATCTTTATTATCATCTAAGTCGTCATCCTCATAGCACGCAGTCGTCACAAGAGCACCTTTTATGAGGGTCATATTAATTCATCATCCTATTGAAAATTCGCTTAAAGTCGCTTCCAGTTCTGAATGCGTAATGGGGGATTATTTAATGTTCTTGGTTTGATTGAGAGTGTCTTAAGTTCTCAAAACTCTTACACGCTTATAATTTCATTCTATGACATGGATTCTTCTATAAGCAGGAATTTGCTTGTATCATATACAATTCGTAGTTAATTAAATCCACATTAGTTGATACGTGCAGAATGCCGCTGATGAAATAAGACGAGCAGCTTCTCTCTCTCTCTCTCTGTTGCACGTTGAGCTCTCTCCAAACGGACATCAGTCAAGTCTAGTTTTGTTTGGACAATTGCATTGCAGATTACATGATACAAAAGATTTCTCTGTAAGTTGCTTCATCGGTTCTGAATGCGCTTCATACATTCCTGTCATAAAGGGATCTGCACCGGGAAACTTGAGACGAACTCACAAGCAAGTAATACTTCTTGAATGTACATTGTCGCTTTGTTATGCGCATACTACATGAGGATTTGTTACATTCCTACCATATCCAAATATTACTGGCAGTGTGTGATGCTATTTAAAAATAAAATGAATTGCATTCACATGATGTCTCTTTCACAAACGGGTCACGCAACTAGGTGCTTTCCACTGTATATTTTGTTTTCCGATGAATCTACTTTTGTTTACGATGTTTATACCCCTAACCGGCATGTGCGGATGCATGAAAACTTAATGTGTTCAAGAAGGCCAACAACGGTTCATGATAATCATTTGGGTATGTATTATCGGCGACATGTTTGTTATCCCTTTTTTGCAACAGGAATACATTTATTTAGAATAGAAAGAATGCTGTTTGATCTAATGGTTGATGTTCCAGCAGCTACACGCCGAAACATTTAGTTTCAGCATGATAGAGCCTCTGCACATTTTAGCAGCATTGTACAGGATTACTCCGACATATTTCAAACACTGGATTTGCAAAGACGGACCAGTTGCATAACCCTTCTAATTTTCCGATCTGAATCCCCAATATTTGTACCCGTGTAGATAATGAAGTTTATGAGGCCTGAGATGACCTTATTATCAGTTATAGATTTCATCGCTAGTTTTGTGGAAACATACCTGTCTATTTTGAACAGATTTGTTAATCCATGTTTCGACGTTGTGAAGTATGCATTATGAATTGGAAGGAATTTTAAATATCATTTTTAATTTAATTATGTTCTTTAATAACCTCTTCCTACTTATTTTTCTTTCGTCATTCTTTCTTTCTCTACCTCTGCGTACGCGAACATTGTCCTCCAAAAGTTCCCTTTCCCATTTTTCAGACTCAAAATCCTTTTGTTCTCCGTGGTATAACAGACCAGCATGTTTAGTCAGGTAAAGTCCTTTTGATAAATCCGGTATGTTACTAAAAGTGTTATAGTATACTAAACTTAAGAGGCCAAAATGATTTAAATACTTGATATTAAATAGGATTTTAAGTTTTAGAAACAAAGAGATAGATGCTAGATTATTTTAAATATTGAGGACTGCGTAATATTTTTTTGAAATAGGATTTGATGAATTATCTTGCTCCTTCCGCCTTCTGCTTATAATACTGAGAGAAATGCAATGGATTGTAAATGGGAAGAAATTTTAAGTCTGTTATTATATATATAATTAAGAGGTTTCATACTTAAAGAAGCATTCGATAATGCTTAGAAAATACTGCAATCAAGGAACAACAAAGCAATTATTGTCAAATTTAGTGATCTAAGTATAAATTCTGCGCTTGAAAAATAAAGGATGATTAGTAGCATTAATATTAAGTAAAAAAATTATTTTTACTAAAATAATTGTATAATAAAATTGCAATGTAGAAACTAAAATGATTGGAATGATAGTGAGAATATTTTTTTTATAATTTTTTAATCTATGATATCTTAAGTCACTTTCAATAATTTGTGAATTGAAGTATTTAGATATTGAGAAAATTCAAGAGGAACTATGAATATTTATATATCTCTTAACTGGAACATTATACTTATCTAAAAATTGCAATTTAAAAAAATTTAAGATTTTTAAATACAGATAGCTACATATAAAATTAATTGTATATTTTTGTTGTAAACGGTATTTAAAATGTCTATTAAAATTTTTGATTTTTCATTATGTATATGAAACTAGGAATCTTATGCGTTGTATGTAATATTCTTTAGAAACTTGATAAATGAATACAACTTTTCCAATGGGGTACCTTAATTAATATTGAAGTTAAAATCGTATCTCTCGTTACACATTTTAGTTACATATAAAATTACCTTTTAATAGTATTTGAATACCTACGACATTTGCTTTTTGTCATACATACACGCGCACAGGTATATTTACCTCTAAGATTTTCCGAGTCAAACTTTTAATAAATACGGGAATATAATTACTTTAACTCATTATATGTAAGAATAAGTTAGAGTAGAAGATACTTTTGAATAAGTTTAAATTTTGCAGATCCATTTATAACTGAAGTAATTTATTAATAATACTCTTAAAATTAATTAAATGTTAGGAAAGTTATTAATGTTATCCTTCTGATTTTATATCAGTAATCAAATTAAGTTAAATTTAAATTCAATTAAGTTCTACTTCAAAAGTAATTAAATATTAAATGTAAGTCATATGGTTTTAGAGAGATTTTATATATAGACACATATAAATTAATACATACTATATGAGAATATATCGGCACCTTATGTTATGAAAAGAATATATCCTTGAGCTGAATGAAAAACATAATTTTGAAAGTATAAGGGATTTACCCACTAATAAATATTTCATGAAATTCAGAGATTGAAATACATGTGTTTTACATATATATTATTATAAGGATGCCTATTTAATTGAATAATAATTAAAAATGCCTCACCAAATATTATATTTTACTAACAGGTTTAACTTTTAGGTTTTATGCACGATGTTGTTTAAAAACAAGTAAAATTAAATATTAATTTAACAGGCGTTTTTTTTTGTACGAAACGCATATAGCCAAAATATTAATGAGAATCAGCGGGGTAGATAAATTAACGAATAATAAGAAAAAATATTATTTTATCCTGTTAAGACATTGGAGTACTCATTATGGACAAACTTTTTGTAAAGTCATGCATATTTCTGGGCAATTTATAAGCATCTTCTTACATATATTATATCATAGTAGAAAATTAATCATTACGTAAAAAAGTTATGATGTATTATTAAATATATCTTTAATACATATAATTCAATGCATCTCTTCTTTTATCATTGATACCTTGTAATAGAAGAAAGACTGCGCAATAAATTTTGAAGGATATAATCTAGAGTTATTCAACATTGAAGATAGGACATGGATAGTCTTTTTAATATATGGACAACAGATTAATTAAAAAAAAGTCAAAATTAATGTACCAGGAGACTCAAATAATATATAGTACAGTAAAAAATATTCATTTAATGATGTAATTTTCTGCTTATAGCTTGAATTAGCTACTTTCCTTCATTTGAAGAACTATATATGTCAGACTTTTATTTTCACATTTATAGAATAGAATGCCGAAAACTCGGCATTCGATAACCCGATAGTCCAGATAACTCGACCACACCAGATCGAAATAAAAAAAACCCAAGTGCAGACCAGTTAATGAAAAAATACTGTAAAAATAATGAAGATGTTAACGTTAAGCACACAGTACAAACTCTTACAATATCACACAGCGAGGGACTAAAGGCTGTCAAAACCACCCTTCAGTATTTTGAACGTGCTTTGGTAATGGACTTGATGTTCCTTCGTCGTCTTTGGGATGGATGATACAGCAAAATGGAGAGTACAGTATGCAAGGCGATAAAACATTACGCATTTCCTTAAAAAAGTAGCCAGTTTTTGCAAATTCTGATTCTTAAATTTCATTATAGGCGGCTTTATGTCTTCATAAATTTATTTTCTGAGGTGTGGCTGATCAGGTAAATTATTGTAAGCCCTGTATTCCTTAATTTTCATTTTCATGTAGTAAACGCTCTATGCCAACATAGAGTACATACCTTTCTTTTGCTCAAGTTTGTTTGTGGGCAGTTAATTTTTCCTTGTGTTCTCAAGTAAACAATATATACAAGTGCAGCACAATAGTTTTTGAAGAAACATTCGCACTTATTCTTACTTAACCCCATTTTCGATAACCTGGCGATTTTACAAACTCAGCCACACTTTGGTCCACATAATACCGAGTTTTCGGGGCTCAACTGTAGTAAGAAAATTTTTATACAGGAAATGTTCATGATTGACACGTTTCACATTTAAATTCCTTAAAAAAAATACTGAATATTTTTTAGACATAAGTATAAGAAAGTATCCCTTTTAAATAGTTAAACTTGATTAATATATACAAAATATTTAGCAGCTATTAAAGTTTTAAGTAAGAAAAAAGACGAATTTGGGCAAGGCAGAAATAAAACTCAAATGCTGTAGATTTGATTTAACAAGTGTTATAAAAACGCGAATGCTATGCATGATGTAAGTATCAAAAATTCAGGTTTTTATTAAAATACTCATACGCTGGTGCTCTACAATTAATATTTTTTACCAAGGAACTCGGATGGATTAGTTGTAAAATATAGCGCCAAGACCATATTTTTAGAGAGAGAAACCGGAAGGGGGGGGGGGTAATCGAGACCCTTGAATTTCTTAACTCATCTTCATACTAAATTACTCCCGCTATC
>BMAV01011728.1:29041-44503 GCA_019973955.1 Trichonephila inaurata madagascariensis | reverse complement strand
GAAAAAATCCAATAAAACTAAAGAAAATGTTCCAAATGTGCTTGTCCTTAATAAAGGACGCAAATCACACACTTTTCGTCAACAATACAGGAACGTTTTTTTTTCAGCAAAACTGTCATATTTTGTTCACATTATTGTAGTTTTGCTATAGTTTGATGATCTACAAATAGCATTTTGAGCTTTTTCTTCCTTGCGTCTTTTTGACAAGGCGAAGTGCTTACATTCATTGGCTTCATAGTTTTCTTCATAGAGCTCTTTAGGCAGCATTTGAAAATTTCAATTCAACTCAAACGTTTCATGTCTATCACTCATCACAAATATTTACTTTCGCAATCTTGATTAATATGCATGATTTCAGCAGGTTCTCCAATTGCTTGATCAGTAACTTCCTTCAATAGAGATCATAAATGCCCATGCCCATTTTTTTTTATATTCTGCTCATTTACATTTATAAACCATAAAAGGCGTACAACACAGCAATCAAAACCACAAAATTGTTCATGGGGGAAAGTATAGCATGTTCTAAAAAATAATTGTGTAAAACGTTTTTCATTATGCATTATATGCTTCAGAATACTCATTAAAATACATCTTGGCCAAATAATCCTTCAAAGTACTCAATATGCTTATCCATATATCATAAAACTCATTCATATGAAAAAAAAGCAATAGAAAAATATTATTTACAACTTTCCTAAAAGAAAAAAAGACGGAGTGAAACACCAATAAGTTTGAAGGTCAAATATATGATAATCAAAAGTTAAAAAGAAACGTAATAAAAAAATCTCTCATAGTGGGATTAAAGCAAACAAAATGTCTTTTTTTATTTGGTTATAGAATCAAAGAGATAGCTATATAATGACCGTTTGAAGTGGAATCTTTTATTTTTGATGATCACCAGATGATAAAAATAAATTATATCAGTGCAAAAGAATGTGTATTTTTTAATAATGTCAGAAAACATTTTGTTTTACTTCATTCCAAAAAATTATTGTTTTATATCTTTTATTTTCAATATGGTCGCCCCCCCCTTGCAGGATTATCGCCCCCCCCCCCAGTGGGGCGCGCCCCACAGTTTGAGAAACACTGGTTTATATAAATGATAAAAACGAACTTTATACAAATTTATGCAAAAACAATAGCTACCACCTTTTTTAAAAGGAAATAACAGATATATATGAGAGAAAAATATGCATATATCAGGCTTTCGTAATTATGCAAAAGTAACTTTTTTTTATTTACAACTTTTGTTAGCAGATTTGTAACAATAGACCGTGGGGTATCGCAATTTCTGAGAGAAGCCGTTTGTCCGATTCGCTAAGGTGGGGGCGCTCGGATGGATGGAAATGAGGTTGCACTGTCTGATGCTGCTAGGCGTCTTAATGTGTCTCGTAGTGTGGTCCACCGTCTCTGGAATCAATATCAAACCGAAGCATCTTTATCCAGAAGACATGTTCCAGGCCGACCACGAGCTACAACACCTGCAGGAGACCATTTTATCGCTCTTTCGGCCCGAAGGAGAAGTATTTCTATGCCGTATTTGGTTGCAGACCACTCTGTAGAATCAGGGAGAAGAATATCCGTTAGTACGCGGTGCGAATGCGTCTTCACAATTCAGGTCTCTATGCAAGGCGACCAGTTGCGTGTGTACCCCTCAACAGACGAAAGAGAAGGCCCCGCTTATATTTAGGCAAGAGAACACGTTTCCTGCACCAGACAGCGATGGGCTTCTGTACTCTTTACAGACGAGTCCAGATTTACACTGGAGAGCGATTCAGGATGTCTGCTCATCTGGAGGAAACAAAGCACCAGATATCATCAATCCCACACTGTTGAAAGACACAGTTAACGAGGTGGTGAAATAATGGTTTGGGCAGAAATCTCACTCTGTGGCCACACTGACCTGCATGGGTTCCAGGAAGGAACTCTGACTAATGTGATACATCGGGATGAGATCCTTGATCCATATGTCTGCCCGTATGCCGGTGCAATTGGCAAAGACTTCATTCTGAGGGGTGATAATGCACGACCTCACCAAGCTGTAATTGTTGAGGAATATCTTCAAGGTCTTGGTTTGGAGCGAATGGAATATCCAGCTCAATCTCCAGACTTAAATCCGATAGATCATCTTTGGGAATATCTTGGTAGACAGGTTTCTGCTTTAAATTATATTCCAAGGTCTTTAGTACAGCTGGAACAAAGCTTACTCCGTGTCTGGTCTTCGCTTTCACAATTTGTGTAACCGACAACTTAATTGACAGTATGGAAATTCGATGTCACCAACGCATTCAAGCTAGGGGTGGACATATACCTTACTAAAACCCATTTTTGTTATGTTTCTATGAGAATTTTACCACATAAAACTGTGATTATTATTTTTTCCAAGAATGGACTTTTCCAGCGAGATTACAGTTTTTTGTTGTGTAAATCATTTTTGAATTTTTGTTATGTAAACTTCTATCTTGCAGTTAATACATAACTGTTTTGTGCACATGACATCCAGATTTGATGTTTCTACATTCATTCATTTGCAAATAAGGCGCAAAAAACCGGTTGTTCCTTAACTTTTGGAGGCCAGTTTATATTACAGGATATGATGAGCAATTAAATATTTTATCAAAAATATGATGAAAAATAAGCAGTAAACATAATGTTCATTTAATATTAAAATATTATTCATTTCACTGGGATTACATTAAGCTAGTTTTCGCCAAGAAAATATTTATGCAAAAAATTGTAAAATAAAAACACTGAAGGTGCATTTTGGACAGTTTTTGGAGTCACACAGTGTAAAAGCAATAAATGACAAAAACTTTTATATTAATTTCAGAAATGCTATATATATATATATACATATATATATATATATATATATTTAGACACATACACACACACATATGTATATATGGTATGTGTGTGTATATGTATGTGGGCATGTATATGTATGTATACGTGTGTGTATGTATGCGTGTACATGTGGTGTGTTTAAAACTAGAAATAGGATTAAAAATTATGCCTAGAATAATAGCTTTTAAGAAAGAAAAAAAGGGATATATTGAGCAAAATTCAATAATTTTGAAAACGGTTTGTAAACGTTTTTGAAAAAATTCATCAGTTATGAATACCGATGGACAAAATTATTGTGTCTTATCATCATTCATTGCACCCACATAATACCAAACCGAATATCCTGTATTAAACATACTCATTTTAAACATTAAAATCAAAATTTTTGTATTTGTAAAGAAGTTTCGAAAAAACTGAGAAAATTGCATGTCATTCTCGGAAAATCAAAATCTTGCAAATCTTAACTTTGACGGTTCATTACTTTTATTATATCATGTTTATTCCTTTATTACATAATATTCATAAATTAACTCATAAAAAATATTTAGATTTACTGAGTTTCTTCTCGTGTTTTAAATAAAATGAAAAATTTATTGCATGCTTATTCACAGGAATTTGATATATTTTAAAGAAAAAAAATTCTTTACATTCCCTTTTTCTGCATTTGGGAGTGAGAGAGAGATGAATTAATTCCGAAAAGCTCAAAAATAAACGTAATGTTATTAATATTTTTAATTAAACAAAATATTTTTTTACGAACTTTGAATAAAATTAGTTAGAATGTCATATATATTTTCATGCTATAGAAATATTTAGGATTTTAAGTTTAAGGAAGGAATTCGTGTGTGTTTTAATATTTCTTCAGATAATGGGTAAATTTAATTTCCAAAATTCTTTTCTGTGACGATATTTAAATAGCCATGCCGCCAATATTCAAAGCAAGTCGTAAGTGCAAGCAATATTTCCATCCCAATATGTGGTGCCGATCAATAGGAACTATTTTATGTTAACTTCAAATGACTTCGAAGTTCTCAGAGAGCGTCTAGCATAAATCAAAATTCGTAAGTATGTTTTTAGGTTTGGATTTCGTTCTTTGTTTTTGATACAAACTATACAGTCTGTCAAGAATAAAACCAGTCTATAATGAAATATTTCAACTGAACTTAAATCAATAATTTTTCTGCAAGTTGCCATTACTTTTACCAATAACGAAATTTATAAATCTATCGTGATTTTTAGTATGTCCATACTAGAATATTACGCATTATATTAGATATATATCTTAGAGTATGTAAAATAATTCCATTTATTTAAAACAAAAACATTCTGTATAATCAAGTGTATATTGTATAAATGTGACAAGAAGCTTTAAATGAGGCTGTAAAGAAAACTATCTGACATAATTGATCATTTCGCATAGTCCATCTACCTTCACTAAATAAATTAAATTAAAAATATATATAAAATATCCGTAAGTATGCAATAGTGAAATTCATTAAAAGTTATTTTTACCACTATTTTAAGACTTATCATTATTAACAGCAAAATTTTTTCAAGAAATAAGGAAGATATTATACACAATTTTTTTCAAACTAAATACAGTATAATATACTTATACTAAATATTACACTTTTGTTTCAAAAATGAAAAAGTATAAGTTAAAGAAAATATATTTACAATGTTGATGGATTTTATCGATAAAAATAAAACCAAAAGGCGTATGGAATATTTTTCTTCCTAAAATTTCTTTTGAATATGAGTGCAACGCCTTTCTCTCTCTCGTTAAATGCATTTAATATAATATGAAATAGGAACGATTGTACTACTAAAATCCACAAGAAAACTACTATGGCTAATAGATGTTTTAATGGAATACGAAAATACATGAAATTGAATGTAATCAAAAGAAAAACAAAGGTTCTATTGCATAAAGGTCTTTTGAGATCAGTATTAACTTATGCAGAGGAAACTTGGTCCATGTCTCGAACAGATGTGAAAATGGTATGTGTCTACGAAAGAAAAATTTTTAAAATTATTTTTGGAGAAATTCAAGAAAATGTCATGTGGTGAAGAAGATAAAATTTAGAACTCTGTCACTCATGTTAATAATCTAACATCGTTAATTTCAGCAACCGGACGAAGACCGCACCACTAAAAAGGTCTTCAATGCTCAACCAATTGGCACACGGAGAAAAGGCAGGTCAAATCTAAGAGGGATTGATTGCCTAGAAAAAGATCTCCTAGTTTTGAGAACTAAAAATTGGAGAACACTAGCAGGAAGAAGCCTGGTCTGGAAAAGGCTTCTTGAGAAGGACAAGGCCCACTTAGGCTGTCCAACTGTTGAGGACGGAAGGAATATAATGTAGAACCAACTATAAATATCTATTGTGAAAATGAAGTGATAAATTTAACCTAGTCCACAAACACACATTTTCCAAAATAGAGCTAAGACATGGTAGGATTTAAAAAAGATAATTACACGGAAAAGCAAAAATTCTTCCCTCAAAGATTTGCTTGCATTTGTTGCAATTCTTCATTCATTATATTTAATATATCTGTATCAGCAGTTTCAACCAAACAAGGTAACATTTTAATTCATGTATGGTTCCTTCAATAAGTGTTTTTTTTTAAAAAAAATACATCTATCAACACTGAAGGGAAAACAATTACATTCAAATTTAAGAAAGTGTAGAAGCATAAAAATATGAATTGTTGAAAAATTATAATTTTTTTACGAAAATATACTTTAAGAATTTACTTATGATTATCAACATGCTTTGTTGAAATTTTGAAAAGAGAAGACATTTTTTATTTATGCTGTATTTTTTTATACTCTGGGAATTATTTTTCGACAACCTTTCGTTACATTAACGTTAACTTTATCTGAATACTTTTGCATTAGCAAAAAACTTAAAATAAATATTTTATTTAAGATTATTGGGGGGGGGGGGGGGGTTCGCTTCACTTAACGGCGAACCATCCCCGTGGTAAAAATTATGCAACGGTTCATACTAATTGCTTAAATTGTTAAACTGTAATTTACATGTATTATGCAGTTCCATTTATTTGTTCTTTTTTTCGCAAAATTAATTCTTCGCTCTTCTCTTTAGTTAAATTCCTCACGGAAGCTGTGCATCGTCCAGCACTTCATTTATTAAGTCCTCAGGTTTCAATAAACCTGCAGCTCTGGCAGCTTCCTAGAGAGTTAGGTATTTTTTTAGTTCCTTTGATTGTTAATAAATCTTCGTACGAGACAACGCCTTTCTTCTCACGCAACGATTCCAATCCAGGCAATCAGTGCGATATTTTTCGGCGAGACTTTGCAATAATATGCTGTTGCAACCATATTGGCGATATTATATGAAACGGTGCACATAGTTGCCAATTCAATGCGCACGACACATACGAAGTCGGGGCTGCCAACTTGGAGAAATATTGGGAACGTTGGTGTTGTTGCGATAGTACGTAATAAATTTATTACAGCATCACATAAAACTTTTTTTTATATAGAGAGAGATAGAAGTTCACACAAAAATGAATATGATATTATATAAAAAAAATAAACCAGACATATTTTAACGTTTTAAGTTTTTAATTCAATTTAAAAACCATGCATCGTTTGTTTTGTTTCATATTGGAATATGAGTAGAAATTATGCATAAATATTATTTTAAGTTTTAAAACGTATGGGGCCATTTAAGGATCAAAAAGCCGGGATATTTTTAGCTCAAAAACTATGAATAGTTTTTGAAACAAAATTTTATATGACTTTACTATCTATTGAAGGTAATAGTAGGTCTAATAGCTGTAGTTCTATGTATTAATGATTAATTATTATGATTTTGGCGATCATCAGACAAAAAAAAAATAATAAAGTTTTTTATCTGGTTCATTTTTTTTTCAAAGTGTAAATAGTTATTTAATTTTTTGATATAACCTTCTAATCAAAATAATTTAAGTTATTTAGAATAAGAGTAGGTAACGGTACTATCTTCCTTGAGTTAATTCCATACAAATCAATCCTCATATTTCACTCTTGTTAAACATGCGTCAAAACACTACATGTCCCTATGTTTCCCTACACAAGCCAGCAGTAATTTATTGTGAATTATTTTCGTAAACCAAGGACTATTTCAAGAGCGTTAATTGCCAATGAATTCTTTTATGGTGCTTAGTTGAAAATTTTCCGACTACCCGTTTTGTTCTAATTTGATGGATTATAGTAATTTACGTTCGGCAAACGTAACAATCATTGTGAAATGGAATATGAGACGAGAGTAATTCACTGTACCTGACAGAAATAAAAAAAATCAATTGTCCTCGTTGAGGTGCATTAAATTCGTCGTGCTCATTCGACCTGATATCGGGTTGCTTAAAGTGGGTGTTCCTGACATAACAGCTAAAAAAGAGTTTCGGATTACACGATTTAAAGTTTGAAGCAGTGGTTAAGAAAAAAAAAAGATCGATGAATGGTATTCCCTTTTTCTTCGGAAAACTATTTATTTGCGAAGGATAAGGTAAGACGATTTAAAAAAAAATTATTGTTAACGATGGGATTTTTACGAAGGCTTAGCTGCTATAAGGAATACTGAAATGAATAAAAATGTTTGCCTAGTGTTTAAGCTTCGACGATTTTTAAAATTTTAAAATTAGTAATAATTTATGAAACATAAATGTGCATATTCGTAAATAAATTCTTCCTTTTACAGAATTAAATCTTATCTCAAAGAATCAAGAACAGCAGATTACAAACATTTTCAACTATTTTGTGGGACCATCTGAAAAATAGCTCTAATCGTTGTCTTGCGGAAATTAAAACAGAATTTGTTAATAATTGCGTGTTACGTAACAATTTTATGAAATGAAACACTCTGTATGTATTTATGTAATAATTTAAATTAATATTTACTTAAAATTAGAATCTTACTTTCTTATAATATCTTATTCATAAGTCTGAATATCCTACTTCTAAATGCTACTCATTGCATCTTTCTCTAACGAATTATTGCTGTTGTTGTTGTTAATACCCTTTGATCGACAGTACCAGATAGAGGCTCACGAAGTCACGTCAAAGTGTTAGATTGCATGTCTGTCGTTAGCTTTGATTTTGAGTACCAAGCAGGAGACAGAATGATTTGGCTCTTCCCCCCGAATTATGAAGGAGTACACCCTGGTGGTGGTCAAGGACCTCCAGCCTCTCTTCCACCAACCTCATGAGAGGACTAGCGTCTTGACGGCTATTTACGGCTTTAGAGTACCCCATGCCCATGCCTCTAACATCTATACCTTCTCCAGGAGTCGAACCCTGGCCCAAGGCCACATCAATCAGCTTCGCAAAGAATCAAAGTATTTTAATGGATTTATACGAGATTACTTGTTAAAACGATTAGAATTTGAGTTTTGGACATATATACTGGCGATTCAAAGAAATAAAATAACATAACAGCTTGCACGTGTTTTACTAAGCGGTTTCAACTTTTCCCTAAGACAATATTATGTTATTTCTATAAATAACTCTAATAATTTCCTTCACTTGAACACGTGATTATATTTATATAATACATTTCTTTTTCTGTTTTTCTTAACATATTTAAATGTGGACTTTGAATAACACCATTTATACTCCAGAGCGAAATGAAAAAAATAGTTCTAATGACGTAAAATTAAATAAAAGGTGAATGGAGTAAAACTAACCAGTTTTTTATTGTGACGATATATATATATATATATATATACAGAAAGAGAGAGAGTAACTGGAGCTGTCTTCCTGGACATCCAGAAGGCATTTGATCGAGTCTGGATTAGTGGACTAATCTATAAACTTATTATTTATAACTTCCCACCTTCTAACATTCATATAATTAACTACTACCTCACTAATAGATCTTATTAAGTACGCATCAAGGATACTCTATCTAACATTTACAAAGTCAATATTGGAGCTCCCCAGGGTTCTCTCCTTGGACCAATTATCTTCAATATCTACATCAATGACATACCAGTCTAAATATTTTCGCAGACGATACTGCCATAGCGGCTACATATAAAAATCACAACAGCATCACAAAGGCACTTAACAATCACTTAACATTGCTCGAATCATACTTTAATAATTGGAAAATTAAACTCAATATTGATAAAACGGTTTCAGTATTATTCACAAGGAAGAGAAAATCTTCAACCCCACCAACACTATATTCCACACCACTACAATGGTCTCAAAACACAATTTACTTAGGCTTGTTACTGGGCAATAAACTCACATGGAAACAACACTGCTCATATGCGTGAAATAAATTCCGGAACGCATTAAGATTAATATACCCCCTAATTTGCCGGAATTCTAACATGACAGTAGAAAACAAGGTACTTCTCTACACAGCCATTTTGCGGCCCATCATGAGTTACGGTTGTCCTGTGTGGGGATATGCTGCAAATAATAATATTAAAATGCTTGAAATATCGCAAAATAAAACTATTCGCATGATTGTTCGTGCGAATATGTATATGAGAAACTCTGATATCTATAAAGCACTTAAACTCCCAACCTTTAAAAATTTTATTAAGAGAATAGCTACCAAATTTTTTGATTCTCTTCTACTCACTAATAATTATCACATCCTCAATTTATAAAACTATACTCCTCATGACAATACCAAGAGACCAAGGAGAATTCTTGACTCTTATAACCCACCTTAACATCAAATTCTTTCATTTGCCTTTTGGTAAATGAACTGCTAAATTTCATTTATTTAACTTAATTATTTAGTTTATATATAGCTCCCACACAGGCAACTTCCCCATGCTGTATTTCTCTCATAAACTTCAGGGCAGCCAATCCAATGCCAATTCACTCACCCTCCTTAGCCAATCAAAAGCCAGGCTCTGAGCCACTCAAGGATGAACTTTTTCCACTTCTTACCACCATTCTTCTCACAACTCCAGGCACCAGTTAACCACGCCTTTTTTCCTCGCTCTTTCAACCAATCAGATTGTTCCCTCTCAGCAAGGACTCTACTACCACAGGCACCATTAATATATCGATATGGGATAAGGGCTCGCTCTGCGAGCCATATGCCCAGTGACAACAGCGACAGCGACAGCGAGAGAGAGTAAGAAATAAAACACTTAGTTCTAAATCAATTTAAGGACTGAAAAGAAATTTCTATTATCGTTTTTCGACAAATTTTGTAATATTCAGTGAAAAGTTGATTTCATTTAATATTATAATCTAAAAACATGTTTATTTTTTAAAGAAACAATTACTTAAAACCTCACAAACACACATACGCGCACACGCACGCACACACACATAATTTTTTAATAACCTCTATTAGAGTTTAAAAGGATATTTAGAGAATATTTTTGAGGTAAAAAAAATATCATAAAATTTTTGAAATGTTAAAAAGATTGATGTGTGCTACTTTGTTTTAAACAATCCTGACCTCGGACATCTTTTTAATTTATATAAAATTAAACTTTAACAAGTTTTAAGGTTTATCAACCTTCCCCTTTTCTGCATATAATACTAAGCCTAGTCCTACGAAAAATAATGGACAGAAGTCCTAAATTAATTCTAAATAATAACTCTTTATCTACCACATTATGATTTACTGCAGTTTTTTTCATGCAATATTTTTTTTTTGGATCACTACATTGAAAGTTAAGAGATATACATAAACAAAATACTCAACTTTGGGAAATTTAATCCGTTAGAGCTAATTAATTAATTAAAGGTATTCCACTGTAAAATTAATTATATACACTGTTTACTTAAATAAAGAGTTAAATCGTTTTCTAAGGTCCTCATTAACATACAAAAAATTAAGACACTTAAGTTTTGACATTAACTATTTTTTCCGGACAAAAATGATAATCTTTGCAATTCGCTGAAAACGCCGTCAGCTGAAAACGCAATTTCTGCTATAAAACTCTTCGCCTTACCCACTAAAATACTCATCATAGATCCCGTGCTGCCATTTATCTTTGAAGAGTGGATTTCAAGTATATTCCTGCTAAGTATTGTCAGAATATTCGTAAAATTGCTTATTCTGTGTTATTTTAAAGTGAGTGGTACTTATAAGTACCGTTGGGAGATAAAGGGATAAAAGGTAACTTAGCTAAAAATGCCTTCAAAAATACTTCGATTATAATGATTTAATCAACAGTAAACGTTACTGTCAGATTCAGTGATCCAAAAACAGATTTTAAGCTATAAAAAAATACAAGCAGAATTGCAGCAAAGCAATAAGTGTAAAATTATCTCTATCTATTTTAAAAACGTTTTTTTGATACTGTAATAAATTTATTACGTATTATCACACAACAATGCCAACTTTCAAGATAACTCTCTAAGTTGTCACCCCCTATTTCGTTATGTGTCATACGCGCTAAATTGATAACCATGTGCTTCGTTTCATATAATGCCACCAATACGGTTGTGATAGTACATTATTGCAAGCTCTCACCGAAAAGTATCGCAACGTTTGCCTGGATTGAAATTGTTACATAGAGAAGAAAAGCGTTGTCTCATGCAAAGACTTATTAACAACCAATGGAACTAAATACTCAACTTTCCAGGAAGCTGCAGGAGTAGAAGGTTTATAATTGTAATATATGTCAATGTAATTGCAAAAAACTCATAACATTTTAACATTGGTATTTACACCAATGACTAAGGAAAATGAATCTTGAGCATTGATTGTACTCAAAATATATAAAGTGTCTAATAAAAAGTTATCGGTAGTTTTAAGTTTTATATTTTTCATGCCTTATACGCGGAGAGACTGTTCAATTTTTTTAATGTATAACAAGCAATCCTGAAACTATTATTATTTTCCTATTTTTGTTATTACGGATAAATTTTGTATTGTTGAATATTGTGTGTGTTATAATAAATATATTTGTATTCAGATATAAAAGAATACATACAGCTGTACATGAAAGACAGCTCTTATTGAAAATCGAATATCCTCTCCACGCAATTTAGTTACTTAGAAATATAAGTTTAGGAACAAACTGACTTGAAAGTCTCTCTAAGTGGTAGAAACATGAATAGTTTCATAATATAAAAAAATTCATTTTATATTTATTTAAAATGCATATATAAAGTTTTGTTACTTAATAAGTCTAAACATTCTCCCGGAGAAATAATTATAGTATCTAATGTAATTTAACATACACGTATAAAAATATTAAACTTTAAAAAGTGAAGCTATTCTTTTTTTTACGCATAAGAGTTGTTAGTGGAACGAAAAAATATCATTGCACGCAAACCACTAAAAATATTCTTAAGTTTTTACGGAAGCATATAAAAAGAAAAAAACCAAATGAATGCAAAATTTTAGAGGCTAAACATTAAACGTAGATTTACAAATGCTAAAAATATAATAAGAATGTCAATTTAAAAGATATTTCAATATTACATCATGACATCAATATTACAAAAGCGTTTTCTCTGTTCCGCTTAAAGAGAACTCATTAATCATTGCATACATGCGTTGTGTGTTAGAAACCTTTGTATTACAAAGCTAGACATCATTATAATGCTTCCAGTGATAGATCAGGTCTTAAGCTAAACAACATCTAAGACAATGTAGACGTGTTTAATTAACAATGATGAAACTTAATGCCTTACAGTCATATTAATCAAATATTGGGTATTTCAATGATGATTTTATTATCCAGTTCAGGTAATTTGGAAACAAACTCTGCTAAGTGAAAGGTTTCTAATAATATTCTCTAACTTATTCGAAGTATATAAACATTTCTTGAGATTATATGAATTGCTAAAATGCATTTCTAAGAAACTATGTTAATACTTAAACATTTTTGCTCAATATTGCACTTTTTGAGAATTATACTCTTATTTAGAAGACTAGCACGCATTTCAAATCTTAAATAAAGTTAATTATTTTCTAGTAAGTAGACAAATGTCGCTTTGTCTTGTTATGTATTAATAGTTTTAGCTTTGGTTAAGATATTTATTTCCGCTCAACATATATACACTTATAAGAAAATAACAATGATGAGAAGGAAGGGGCAGAATTGCAACTGGGTTTCAAAATTCTCAGGTAGCACAATACGGGCTCCAAGTGTTTGAAGTGGTGTCCTAACTATTTAAACACAAGAATAAGAAGTTCGAAATTATGCTCCACTAATTCATCATGCTGATATTGCGCATATATATATACAAAGTATCTACGAATTAATTGGTCGAAAAGAATGATTTACAGCATCAGATTTACAGGAAAACTAAAATAAATATTCTTGAAAAATAGAGAAATTGTCCAAGTTTACAATTATCACAAATGTACGATGTGGCTTTCTTTCGTCACTCTCCAAATGTACCATCGGTAAATCAATTCATGTCACACATTTGTGAGCATTAATTACAGAAAAAATTCTTGATTTTAGCAGTGAGGATGTATGCAGGAAACGGCAGAGTGTATACTTAATCCGTTACAAAACCCCATATTCTTAACAATGAAAGACCTGGTGATCATGATGGCCATTGAATAAAATCTCCACGACCAATACAAACTGGTACTTCAGCATTGATGTTCAATGTTATATCGCTGTAGTAGCAAAAAGACTATCAATCTGTTGAAAAATGTAAGCTGGCATTTTTTCTTTGAGGATTAGCATAAGGAATATTCAGGGAAATAATTCCCGTAATAATCTTTTTAGCAAAGAAAAATGGACCGAAAACTTTCGAGAAACTTAAGGAACAAACACATTTACATTACGACTATCCCTTTTTTTTTCTAGGATGGCTTGAGTAGTTTCTGAAATTCTTACATTATGACACCTAATTCCATCTATGAATAAACTTAGAATAAATTACTACTAGTCTGACTTTAAACGGATTAATTCTATTTAATATTTTGGATATTCTTAACTTACGAAATTGCCCAAATGATTTGTAGACTCTGTATATAAGTCAAACCATATTATAAATTAGTTTGATGAAATTCCTTGGATTGTTCTATATTTTAAATGAACCAAGTAGGCTATATTTGATCATGCTGTACAACAGTTTCATTAATTTAATTGTAGCTAAGTATAACGAGAAAATGATTGCTTTTTGAAATATATATATATATATATATATATATGACATGATTTTGGAGTCAGAAACAGACTTAGTTTTAAAAAAGGTATTTATTCTTGAATGAGTACATCTCTTCTGACGCACGAGGCAGAGAAAAAAAAGAACGTCACCGAAAATCTTAAGTGGGTTAAACACTTCAAACCCCGATCGCGGCGTTCATGAGTGCTCTTGAAAGTTAATGCTGACATATAGGGCTATTAAATATAACGATCTGGAATTAGACATATTTTTTGGCTCGGCTATATGTTCGGAAGAAATAAATGGGTGATTAGTTTGATACTTGAAGAGGTGAGGAGAAAATAAAAGTGAAGTGCTAGATAGGGAATTTAATTTTTAATCTAATTTAATTATCCTTAATATATATATGGTATGAAAACGTTTACAACGGTGTTTATAACACTATGTATCCTTACGGATTAAATGTGGTGTGGAATAACAGAAATTTAGTCCAGGTTTTGAAACAAATTGATAAGGACTCTATATATAGTGATAAAATAATAATAAGACTAAAAGGGTTAGAAAGGGTGGAAGCAAAAAGCGAGAAAATAGAGGTAGAGATACAATTAAAAAAGAATTAAATAAATTACTACAAGACTTTGAGAATAATTTTAGCGTTGGACAAATAAAGTATCTTTTGTTTGGACTTAATAAAAAGGAAATAATAATAATTTTAAATTTAATAAAAAGTATTGGATTGGCGGATAGTCACGGAACACACTTAGTCATGGATCTATGCAAATATATTGCTAATAGATTAAATATAAAGGTAGACTCTAAGGATACTTATAAAATAGAATATTGCACTTTGCTATACATGAACAAATCATATAATGGGATAAGAATTTCTGAGATATTTGGGAAACACATGGCTTTATTCCCGGTGAGAAATGTAATAATAAAGCGAGCGTTCAGATATAATAAAAAAATTAGTAGATCAGTTTTTAACTATAACAGTATTCAGGAATTGGTAGATCTAAAAGAATGTAGATGCAATGATTACAGGAAATACGTGGACGAATATCATGGACACGTAGTAACAGGCAACTTAGAAATAGTTCAAGATCAGAAATTAAGAGAAATTATGTGCAAAGGCACTGGTTATCGACTAACTATTTCAAATAGCAATTTAAATGTGAGAATACAGCTATCAGAAGATATTAATAAATTTATTCTAAATGCTGCATCTAAATATAATTTACCTACTCAGGTCTTTAAGGAATATGGGTTTCATGTCCTCAGGGACTTAATGAATTTGAATTTGAATTTTAGAACAAAAAATTATTATTCTTATAGAGAAATTAAAAGACCAATAGAAAATTTACAAAAACACTTTGTGATAGTTTATGTTGATAAAATCCCAGGAAATTATGCAATAATATGTAAATATTACTATAGTAAATTAATAAATGATCATATAAAAAATAACAATGCATATGAAGTAAGTAAATTTAGTATGAAAGAAATTAACAATAGATTATTGGCATTTTGTAAACAATTAAATA
>BMAV01011728.1:0-26607 GCA_019973955.1 Trichonephila inaurata madagascariensis | reverse complement strand
AAATCAGCTTGTTAGTGGTCCAGCTGTGAAGAATATGTGCATTCCACACACAGGATAACATTTTAATACACACACACACATATACCAATATTTGCATGACTACACTTTAAAATTGTTTATCAAACTTTTATGACCAATCAAACAACTTTTTACCATGCAATCTGGTTTGCATCTAATTTCAAATTGTTAAACTCTGATGTGAGAATATGGATAATTTGGATTGGTATGGCATTAGTGGGAGTTATGAGCAATATAGGAGTGGTGATAGTTGTTGGAAATATGAGAAATTGTTCAGAAATTGAGAATTGAAGTATAGATAGGATGCTCTTGGGTGAGTTTTTGGTGTTAAACACTATTCATTTATGAATATACTGGGTTTTTAATATGAACTTTCGGATTTTAAAAGTTTTTTCTTTCTGTACGTCTATTTTAAAGATGGGTGCATCATCTTTGGTGTTCGATGGTTCAATTATATTGTGCACTTAATTATTTTAAGAGTTTTAACATGTTAATGTTATGATATATTTCAGAATGTGATGGCGAATAATTTAATTTTTTAAGCATTAACTTTTTAAATTTTAAATTTTTGAGAATTGGATATTTACCGATTAATTTACCAAGTTGCAACAGGGGAAGGTTGGAGCCATCAAACTAGTTTAACCCCACTTATCGGTCCGAAGTCCAAAGTTGCACTTGGATGTCTTATAAATTTTTATTTTGAAATTTTTTTAATTTTGTTTGAAAACGTTGGTATTTTACTTTCTATATTCGCCATTGATATTTTGAAATGATATTTAGTATTACAAAAAATTCGTATAATTTCAATTTTTTAATTGATTTATATATATATATATATATATATATATATATATATCTGATCCAGGAGTAATAAGAAGGGGGGAAAGTTTGTATTGTTGTTTAAAAATTAAAAATTAAGATCAACATAAGGGGGAGAATGTAATGCTACCCTAGTTCAGAAAAAACAAGACTAACGGGAAAAATCATCCTCAGTGCCTAGAAAGGCAAATCCTGTATTTATCTAAAGAAAGTGAAGCTAAGTGGGATAAAGCATATAATATTATGTTTCAAATTCTCTTAACATCATGTCAAACATTTCAATGTAAAGCAAATAAAGCCGAATATGTTTTTTTAATTATATATATATATATATATTTCCATTCCGATCATTTCTGAAGAAAAATATGGAATATATCATTACTTCTGAATGTAATAATCATGCAGTGCATTTTTTTAAAAAAAATATTAATAGAAATAATTGAATTATACAAAATTCAAAATTAACAATCGAGCCTACCTAGAATACTGAAAAATTAAACTTAGTCACACATCTTATATTATTATTTTATAAGCCAAAGCGGAGGGAAAACAATCCTTAACACTTTTATGTATTTAAAAAATCAATAGTTTTATGAATTTAATGTATAAAATGCAATAAAAATTATTAAAAAAAATCAAGCCTATAATGTTTTTCCCGTAAAGAAATTTAAGACCCGAAATTTATAACCAATCGATAGTGAAATTACATAGTGGGTCGCAAGTCTCAGTATAGAGAGAGTCCAACATCTTCCTGCGGAGTAATCACATATTCAGTAAATATTGAAACGCACGGAAAGTGTCAACTTTAGTCACGCTCCTACTGAGATCAGGAACATTAAAGACGCGTTATCTTTTTGTTGGATAAAAATGTAAACTTTTTGGGTAGTGCGTCAAAGTCAAATTTTAAAAGGAATATGCTGGAATGTTTAGAAAGTGTCTCAAAGTACATGTTATGTAACAAAAAGTTCTTTTTTTATTATATATGTACAATATTAAAAATTTCTCAGCGGAATATCTGTCAATGTGTGTGAATAGTTTTATATACGTATTATCTGATGTAAAACTGTATATAATATCAAAAGAATTCTTTTTTTTTTTCAATTTTAAAATAACTTGCGATGCATATTTTTAATATACTTTTTTAAAAAAATAAGCATATTTTTTTATACAATTTTAGGTAAATAATCATACGAATAACTGTATGCATAATATCCTGTTTATTTTCATTTACTTAATGTAATTAATGTACTTAAATAAAAAAATGTATTTTCATTTAAAACAAATTCTAAGTTTTTTGTTCTTTTCTATCTTAACATTACGCATTCCTTTATTGAAGTACCACGATAATGTAATTAAATTCAGACGAATTGTCAGAGCCAAGATGTTTTAACCAAGATAATTTAATACAATTAATAAGATGTTTGTAAAATTTAAGTGAATCCATTTAATGCTTTTCTCAAGAGTCGCGAGAGATCTAATATAGTTATAATAACCATATTTATTAAAAATATATTATGAATTACATATGCAGAGATATATTGAAAAAAAATAAAGGAAGTGTATTTAGTCAAACGATAGATTCTATACTGTACAAAAAGCGCGACCGGTTTATTATAAAATTTAAGCAATACATTTAGAAGAAATGATAAGCTAAACAATCTCAGTTCTTAAAATTATTAAGGATTATTACAAGTAACAGTTTACGAGGAAATGGATGCTGAGGTTTTGACTTCCCTAGGGCAATTTTTTTTCCTTTTGGGTTTCGTCTCTTAAGTATGTATCTTTCATATCAGAAATGGTGAACCCTGGGCACATGTGGACACCATGAATTTCATATGAGGCCTTCATAAAAGCTAGCACTTGCATTAATTAATATTTAATTATATAGATACCTTATAAATCAGTAGAATTAAATAAAGAACGACATGAATGTATGTATGTTTCAATGACTACTTGTGGGAAGAGCCAATTGTGCATTTCAAATGATAGAACGACACCTAGTGTTACAAGGCAACACTACGAGACATTTCATACATATAACAGTGATATTACCTCTACATAAAAACTATTTTAATGCTATTATTGTTGTGTCTCCACGTACGTTTAAAAGTATTATTATTTCTAAGGGAATGGCATTGGAATATTAATGGAGTGTTTCATAAGTTTTTGTTGATTAAGGTACAACTATGTACTAAAAAACGCTTGTGACTTATCATTTGTAAATCTGGTAATTTTCAGATAGCGGACTCTTCTCGTAGGAATTGTTGAAGCAGTGGGTACGTTGGATTTAGAAAAAGTTGCCAAATATAAACATTTGTTTTTTTCAAGAAAAACTGTAATGGATCGACAGCATGAATTATCTTAAAATATAACTGAGCAACTTAGTACAATTATACACAATGAAGATATTTATTTTTCAATTGCTTTAGATCAAATCACTGATAAAACTGACTTGGCGCAAGTTTTGTATTTTGTTCGTCTTGTAATGGATGATTTTCAATGCTACAAAGAATTTTTTGCGCTGTGTTCACTAGCTGGATGAGGATTTGGAGTTGCAATTTCGAAAACTTCAGAGAAATGCGTCAACGATTGCAATTAAATCTCAGCAGTTAAGTCAGTGTCTGAAACAATGGTGCCCAAATTCCATGAAAGGTAAACTTGAAGGATTAATTGCTTTATTAAAGAAGACAAACTTACGCTTGAAACAACTGATATTTCACTGCATTTTGCTTGAGCTAATTGTTTGCGAAAAATCCACCAATTTGTTAGACGCTTTGGTTAGATCTATCGGTTGTGAATTATATTCGCGTAAATGCAAATTGCCATCTTGAATTTCGTCAGATGCTAACTTTGTGATGGATCTTTCCGCTATTCTTCAACTAATCCTCTTGGGAAATCTTTGGGTTGATTTATTGATTGATTTTTTATTTTTTTGGCGCAAGAGCCTAGTTTGGCTGTACTGCGCCACACATTCGTTAGTATAGTAAAATTTTTAAAATATAAGCACACAATAAATATATATATAAATATAAAAATGTATTTTAAAATGTCAGAAGAAAAATATAAAATTTTGTGAGCAAAGTATTTAAAAATGCATAAATGTAAAATTTTATAGATATCTCTTATATATATATATATATCCACAACCAAATCAGTCAAAGTTAAAAGATTGGTTTTAAAAAAGTTGTTTCTTTTGAATGAATATTTTGGACATTCTATTAAAATGTGTAAAAAGGAAAGGTCACATTGACAAAAGTCGCATACTGGGGGACTCTCTCCTAGCAGCAAATGTCTATGCGTTAGACGAGTGTGTCCGATACGAAGTCGAGTCAAGTGGACATCATGTCTTCGTACTGGTACCGCTGCCCATTGAGCAGTGGAAGGGTGAATGTTATGTAGCTTGTTAATGACCTGTTGATCCCAAGTCTCTTGCCATGTATGATAGATATAGTGCTGTATAGAAGTTTTTAAAACCTGGTAACAGACAGGCTGCTGCATGTGATCAGACATGGATCGTGCAGAGTTATCAGCCTGTTCATTACCAAGGATACCCACGTGTCCAGGTAGCCAAGAAAAACTTATATCAAAACCCTTTCTTTCTAATTTTCGCAGAAGTAAAAGTATTTCAATCACAGTGGAGTGTCTACGTTCTGTTAAAGTGTGTAATGACTCCAGAGCACTCATGCTATCAGTGTACACACAAAAATGACGGTGGTTGGAAACCAATATATGTTCAATTCGTGTTATTCACAACCAACCCTTCGGAAGAAGAAAATAGTGATATTCAAATTAACTTACTGTATATAGTCTACATTTTCTAGTTTGAATAGAGAGTAGGAGAGGAAATATACTCGAATCAGGTGAGATTGCTACTGAGTTTATCATATTTGAATTGTTGTGCTTAAGAAGTCATTAGGAGGAAGTTTCAAAGTGACGATTGTTCACCGAGATTCAATCGGATGATAGGTTAGATCCTTTATAAAGTAAATGTCAAATTTGACAGTCTCCTAATCGTTCGTGTTTTACAATCGTTGTTCCACTTTCGCAAATAGCATTGAGACATTTTCTTACTATTATTAGTTTAAATTGTGTCTTTTCATTGTGTGATAATTAAATATATTATTTGGATCATGGCGAGTGTTTCTTCCCTACCTCCCACATATCTAGGTACCCAAGAGAGAGGTGCCAACCTTTTACAACTTTTTAGACAAGGAAAGTGCAGTGTTGATCTATCTTACTACTACAACGTTCGTTTACATAGGTTTGGATAAAAGTTGTTAACTTTAAGATGACATTTTTTTTTATTTTATCAAGAACAATGAAAACTATGTAATCTTTCAGATGAAAAATTTTGTAGAAACATTGCCTTTTTATCTGATAAAACAAAACAATTTTCTCGCTCAGTTGGTAGTGGGAAGGGTATAACAATGGAGCATTTTGTGAACAGATGAAACCCATTTTCATCTTCACGTTCTGCAAATACACAAAATTCCTAGTATGCGCAAGAGAGAATCCTTTGTAAATGCACAACCTTTGCTTCTACATTCTCTATAGGTCACCGTGTGATTCTGATTTATGGCTGGGTTCATCGTAGGCCCTTTCTTTTTTTAAGGAGATATGTCCTTCAGGTTCTAAAAGCTATAGTGTCAGATAAATCTCTTTCAAACAACTCGTCTATTCCAGCATTGCAACAGCATGGATGTATGAAAAGCGCCATTTTTATGCAAGATGGGACTCCTACGCATATTGCAACATCTGAGAAATAACTGATGAATAATTTTTTTTATTGAACCCTGAAACTTCCCAACAGCGTATCCACCACTATTCCGTGACATGAAACTTTGGGATTTTTTTGCTGTTGAATTATTGAAAGTGCTGTATAGACATGTTCTATTAGGAACCTTTATGAAATGAAAAATTATAATACCCAACACATTCTCTACAACACCCCTAAAACACTTCATTCTATTATGAAACATACTGTTTTGCGTTTAGAGCTTATAAGAGAAAACGGTGGACTGAATACGGAACATCCCTTAATAAAGTCGTAACAGTCAATTTAACTCATCCTTTTCCTAATGTTCCCTCACTGCTTGCGTTTCTACGATTTTTCTTAAGGTCAGTTACTTTATTCAGCATTTTAAAACTATTACAGTATCGTTTAATATTCTTAAATTATTTTATTTTACTTTCTCAGACAAAACCACGATTTTTCCTAGATATTCAGATGAAATATCAGGTCATTCTGACCAGTAGTTCTTTTTTCCAGTCTTTTAAGAAGTGAAATTTTATAATAATCATCATGTATACATATATCTAAGAGTTCTCAGTTAATTTAGTAAAACAAGGCCTTTTTAAAAGAGCAACAGTTTACTAATACATTGATACGTTTTATTTAGCAAGACGTCATTTAATACATAAGCAATCAAGTAATAATTATTGCCGTTATACAAAATATAATACAATACAAACTATCCATTGCCATTATTCAACATAAAATGTATACAATAACGGGACAATGAGGTGTTTAATAAACTTATGGAATTAATAATGTAATTACAATCATCACATTCATATCTATACAGTGTACTCGCTTAAGCCCGTTGCTGCCCCAATAATTTAAAAACGGCAAGAGCTATAGACATAAAGGTGAGAAGGGAGGTCTAGGTATAGTAAAATTGTCATGCTGTACGCAAAAAAGGGGGGGGGAAAGAAGTTTACAGGGCTTTCTGGAGGATGAATTTGTGTTGGAGTTCTTATCACAATAACAGTACGAGCTACATGAAAAAAGTCAATTACAAAATTCTTTAGCATCCCTGATTTATTAAAAAAAAACACCTTTCGTAAAGAAATATTAAAAATAGATGGCGTAAAATCTATATTTATTTTGCTTGTAATTTCTAAAATTGGAACGCGACGTGTCACGAAAGAAAAAAAGAAATGTCACTCTCGTAGCGTTATGATTGGTGCATCTTATGAAATAATTGGCCAGTAATCTTTTCTTGTACACATCATATGGAAGTATGAGACATCCTTTGTTCGTAATACTATGCCCAATGAGCAGAACATCAATTTCTGGTCACTGATTAATCCTATATATGCTGTCGAGGTTCGACATCATAAATTACATAGTAAATCGACATAGTAAATAAATGTCTGGTTAGGAATATTAAAACACTGATTGTGTGTGACCCAGAATGAAGCATAATGACACGTTAACGGGGTTATGCCATTACTGAAAGACGTACTATTTAATTTTCTAGAGGATTTGCCATTGAGTGAATGTATGGTTCTAACATGATGGCACCCTGCCATCTTCACATTGAGGTCGGAAACTTTTCAGACCACCCTCGTATATATATATATATATGAGTAATGAATGCAAAAACACTATTCTTATAAACCTATTAATGAAGGTAAAAGAACCTGGGAGAAAAATAATTTGTTGAACTTGATTACATATAAATTTAAACAATTTATCCATCCATAGGTTACTGATTTGCATTTCGCTAAATAAGCATTTCTTATGAAATACTTAGTTACAATGATTATTAAAATCAAAATTTCGTATATTTTTCGGTTAAGAAAAATATACATTTTAAATAAACTGCTCCTATAAACACTATCTAGAGGTATAAAATACTTTCTTCTCTTTCCCTTTCGCACATATAAAAATGTCCTTTTTTTCTTACTCGATACTTTGCCTTTTATATTCAAGGCAAAAAAAAATCTAAATAGAACACTTTAGTTGTATTGTTGAGTACAAAAATAGTTTGGATGTATTTTACGCAAATATTGTTGAATACAAATGTACTGATTATACATATTCGAATGATGTGTTGCTTAAAAAAACAACTCTTATTTTACCAAAAACAGGATCATAAAAACAGCTTTAGTTGATTCACTCCAATGCCGTGGCAAATTCGGCAGTAAATTTGTATGTTTTCTCACCATCTTTGATAAGAAGTATTTGAATTTTAAAGGATGTTAGGAAATATTTAGAACTCTAGCACCATTTTTATTTTTTAGCTCAATGCAACTAATTAACATGATAAATTTTGATTACTCGCATCATTCTATTTACCAATATAATATTTGTTAATAATTAAATAATACATACACGTAGAGTTGCTTAGAGATAAATGTTTATTAATAAAAACATTTTCACGCTTTTGTTGCGTAACTGTATATAAGGTGTATAAGGTAAACAAAATTTAGGAATATACGATGAATATAATTGCCATGTTAAATAAGTAATTATTTTTAAAGCATTATATTGCTGTTTAAATGAAAATTCTTTTCCCTCTCTCTCTTAGAAAGAGAGAGAGGGAGAGAGAATTTACGCATTAAACCCTATGGAAAGTCAAATATATATTTGCAACACATTTACTAAACAGTAACTCTTTGACTTTTGACAAGTCTAGCATTATATTTATTAAAATCTCCGTAAGCGACGAAAAAAGAAAATTATGCAATCCGACTTAAGAACAATTTTTATTGCTAAAAGTATTTGGATAATATGGAGGATTTGCCAAAAATCAAATATCTGTTTCAGTTGTTCTATGTATATGCATAAAGATTTCATTGTCTCGTGAAAATTAATATATAACTATATTCAACCAGAGAATTTTTGTAACTTTTGTTTTTAATTAACTTTAGCTGCATTAAATTTTTACTTATACTTAAAAATCATAATCCTGATTAAAGATGATACGGGATTTTCTTTCTCCCTTCTTTTTTTCTCAATAAAACTAATCTCTACAGCACATGTATCTATATATATATATATATATATATTTAAACTTTTTTCCACGGAACTTGATCTTAAAAGAACCTGACATTGATCGAGTAAACATAATAAAACTTTTTCCAAATAACTAATTTAATCAATCTTAAAGGCACTTAAATTCCTTCTTTTACAAAATTCCTCCTTCCGAAGAATTAGACTTATGAAAGAAGACAAAAGTTCAATATATTGCTTTATAAAACATATATATAGGATTTACTATAACTGGAAAAGAAGTTAGGAAAACGGAAATACTCTTTGAACTCATACTAGCCTAATACTAAGCTTTCTAAAATTTTTGCGGATTTTTAAGCTAACAAAATATTTTAAATAATATTTTAATATATATGTATGAATAAAAGAAGTATGCATGTTTAAATTTTTAAAATGTTCTTTGAAGTTTAAAGAGGACAGATGTCAAATTTTGCTTAAAGGTTGTATTAACTTTAGTAGTAAGCGATATATATTATTTTACATTAATGATTAAAGCTGTACTAAAAACTAGTTCAGAATTATAAAAATTAAAAACTATTCCAAGCAAAATTTAAGTTACAATTCTTATGTTTTCTGTTCTTAAATTTTAAGAAAAGTTAATTTATAATTGTAGATTTATTGTATATCTTTTAAAAAATAAAAGAAGGGTAAACATATTTAAATTTCCTAAAATGGTGATAAATATAAAAACCTTCATCTAATTTTCCACATTATGAAAAATACAGAACATTGTTTTAAATCAAGATTAATTAATTCAATTCCTGAGAATCTTACAATTTATTTGTGTTTCAAATATGCTTCCATGTTAAAGTATTTAAGGATTATGCGAACAAAATGCTTAAACTATGAATAAATTTTGATGTCTTACAATTGAAATACTTTCTTTCTCAATAGCGCAGTACTTAGTATTTTTTTATTTCAATACAAAAATACCATGCTTTGTGTGAAAGATATTCTCCATAATCTAATACTTTTACTAAACATATTTTACTTTATAAGATGTAAATTTGTTAAGATAATATTTCTTACAAAAATATAACTGCTAGTTTGAAAAAGGAATTATACTATTGGTTAAGGAAATTTAAAAAGGGGGAAAAATAGTATTTGTACTTTAAAACAGACCTTATAAGACAATTGAATTTAAATAGTGGAATAACTCTATAATGATTAACTTGACAGATTTAATTAAAAATATTTGTTAAAATGAACGAAAAATTAAAAATCAAAATAGTGCTCATGGCATATTCGCTTTCGTCATTATTTCCATTCGAATTAAAACACTAAGGGAATCAATCTTATGAAAAAATTTTTTATTTTGTTACATATAGAAGGTACAAATTGTTGATATATACCTCTCATGGATTGGAATGAATGAAACTTTTAGAAATAATAATTAAATTTGTGTAAAAAAGGTAAAATTAAGAATTTAAAAAGAAAAGAGTATGAAATAGTAATATGCGCATGGCATATTCCAATTAATTTCCAATTATTATTTTTTTATCCAATGGGCTGCATTTTGGTAATTATGCTTTTGAAGAAACGGCAAGTACCAACACACACACACACCACACACACAAATGTGAGACTCATGTTTTTAGTGGCACCCTTTAGTAGCGGCTCCCGGTACCAAATTTTTGATGCTTAAAATTATTCAATTCAAACCTTTGTTAGATGCTAAATGTTGCCGTGATTTAATTTTGCAGAGAGTACCAGAGAGAAAAATTGATACTCAAGAGATACTCCAGCCGGGATTAAACCAGCAAATTTGTACTTTCGAGGCAGGCACAATACCTCTAAGCCACCAAGCCGGCACTGTCTTTTTAAACCTTATTGTTATTTAAGGTGACTAAAATATAACAATGTGAAGGAAAGGGGAGAAAAGCCAGTTTCCATAAACCTACCATATGATGTGAATAGTGCTTTAAATTTAATTATGAGTTAAGTAAAGGAATATAAAAACATAAGAATAAAACAAATTAAGAAATTTTTTTTTCTTAAAGCATTGAATCACTGCGCACGGATGAAATTCTGGAAAATGTTGCTTCTAACATAAATTAACAAATAATATTTTTGATCACGAAAACGTTGATATTTCTCTATCCATTTCAATATATGTTAAGATAAAAAAAGATAAAAGTTTTGAAATAACATGAATTCACTAATATTTTGTGTCTTGAAAGAAATTTGTACAGTGGAAATCAGTATAGATGGCTGAAAAGCATCATATTGCAACAAATATTTTCTAAGTACATATTGATATCTTTGATGTTTATAAATTCAAAGACAGATGCAACAAATAAATTCGGATTTGAATAAAATATCAGCTTCAGAATAAGAAGCAATAGAAGTAGAACCTATATGCGGATCAAAATATATTTTATTTTAATTTAATACTTTGACTTTAATCTTCGGATGCATTTAGCAGAATAATTAGCCACTGATCAAAATTTCAAACATTTTTACTATTTTTACAGAGCTAATATAAATTTTGTCGTCGCAGGAAAACACATGAAAAAAAAAACAGAAATTTAACCAAAAATTGTTATTTCTTAAAAATATAGAAATGTTGTTACTGAATATGCTACACCTTTTGTTAGACTCTAGGATATAATGAAAAGTCAAAAATGCATTAGTTTATGCATGTTCTATCATAAAAAAATTTGCCTTTTGTTATGCAAAATCCTATTAATCAATGCAAAATAATTTAAAAGATAATAACTGTTTACATTGAAAACAAAACAAACATATCTGATCACAGGCGGTTTCTCAATATGCATAAAGAAACTCACGAATATTTTAGAAATAGATTATTATTTCCACATGGGAAACGAAATCCTTAATTTATCTTTATGCGTTTTGAAAACATGTTTTCAAAATGTGCTTTACATGACACAGAAAAATGTTTAAGAAATACGTAGAATATTTTGAGTTATTAAAAAATCCTTCAATACTTTTACTGGTGACAAATTGCTTCTTGCTACTAAAATAGTATCCCCCCTAAAAAGATACTTTTTATATAAACATGAAAAAAAATAATTCATCAAATAGTATTTTGAATTAGATTATTGATAGAAGACATCAAAATATTTGAGCATTTCAGAACATTTAAAAAGTCTACAAATACATTTTCAGATGACAAACATTTAAAATAATTTGTTGAAATGGATGGAAGCAGTGTACAATTTTTTACTATACTTTTAAAAGTATGATTTAAAATTATGTTGTTTTCAGGAAAAATTAAAATCTCAAATAGCTTTTTTACTAAAAAAATAATTGCATTTTTAAAGAATAACATAATAAAAATAAAGATCCTTTTTAAGTATCTGTGCATTGTAATTTAACACATACATTAGATGATTTAAAAATAATCTGATTTGAAAACAATTGTTATTATTATTGTTGTTACCAATTTTGTTATTGATGATAGGTAGCTGTTAATAATATTGTTCCTGATCAATTGCCCGAAAAATTTTCACATAATCCAGTGCCGCTTAAAACTGATGCCTTTAAATAGTTTCCATTTTAGTTTTACAGAGTTATCTTTTATTTATATATTTCTGTTTTAGTATCAAAAATGTAAAAATTAATTAAACCTGTTCTTAAAAAAAAGTTAGAATCCTATGGAATTTGAATATTTCTTGCTTTTCAGTTTATAAAATGAATTGTTATACTATAATATTATATATGAAAAAATTTGATTCAATCTTAAAATATAAAAATACAAAAATTTTTTCCTTATTTTAATAACACATCAAAAAATTAAATATGCTCAAAGGCACCAGTTTTTTCATAATATTTGTTGGTGTAATTTTGAATTCCTCACTGAGTCGTATTAGTGTCTCAGAGAAATCAATGAGATAAACATGACTATATATAAATTTTGGAGAGATTTATAAGTATTTTTTGTAAGAATTATGAGTTTAGAGCTAAGCTTCTAAGCCCGATGTGCTATCGAATAACGTGAATTCTAAATCAAGGGGCATTCAGGGTGATTTTAAAATAATTAGACACACTTTAAAAGATGATAGAGCTCTAAAACAAACAATTTTTGTAAGGAATATATGGGCGGAAAAGCCGCTTTGTGGCACAAATAGAAAAAAATAACATATGAAATGAAAAAAAAAATGAAACATTGTTTATTTACATCATTGCTAAATGCCTTTTTCACAGCAACTTTTATAATAAATGCTCAAAATTCATATCGCCGACAGTAATTGCAAGCTTAGCAACGTCATAGGAGTGATTGTCGAACAAATTCAAATACACCAGGTATTTCACGCACGCTTACAGCCGCACAAGATAGTCGAGTGAAGAATTTTTCAATGGAGTCAACTGGGGTCTCGTAAAAAAAGGCTTTCAAATGCATCCATTGAAAAAATTCGAGACACATTAAATCTGGTGACCAGTAGGACATCGCATTAGACAACCGCACCCCTAAAGTAGCATCCAGATAATTGAAAGCTTCCATACTGTAATTGGTTGGCTCACCATTATGTTGAAACCACATTTGATTGCGAAAACCAATCGAAAAACTTCTTGCAACAATTCTGGTAAAAACTCTTCGAGAAAAATCTGATAAAATTGGTCAGTGAGTTGGGTTAGTTGGTGATATGGGCCTTTGAGGTAATCATTCACAATACCAGCCCAAAAATTCACAGGCAAGCGTTGTTGGAATGCGTATGGGTGAAGTGCATGTGGAATTTTCTGGTGCCCACACATGAAAACACTTGTGTATTGTCTGTGTGAGTGTATTAAAAACACTTTCGTGTGTTAGAGCCGCCTCATTTGTGAATAGAACATGAGCTGGAGAAGTCGGCTGCAACGCACTCTGCTGCAAGAAAAATTCACAGAAAGCTCCGCGTAGAGCTTAATGACACATTTTCAAAGCTTGGACTCTCTGTCTGTGAATTAGGTGTAAACGCTTTTCTTGAAAAATTCTCCAAACGGTGTACATGGAGATGGTTGATTGACATGGAGATAACCTGCTACTGACCTTGTGCATTTGCCGGGTGTTTCGTCCACATAGTGCAGGTGTGTTTGTTGTTCAGTCCTCGATCTACCCATTCCATCAGTGTTGATGATAAATGAACCAATTACACGCAGCTGTCGACGCAATTGCTAAAACATTTGGTGGTTAAAGATGCTACATAGCCATCCTGTGATGACTATGTCTAGTAGGATCCACGTAAGCTAGAGGTGTGGGATTGTCTAAATGATGAGACATTATGTAATTCTTAACACAACTTTTATTAAGAATAACTTAAATTACTTAATTCTAATTAACAACTTTATTAAAGTGAGAGTTAACACCCAATTAAACCTTATATTCAAGTCAGATCGCGCAACTAGATCACTTATCTTAATTATAATAAATTAACTGACTAATCTAACTTCCTATACAAAATATTACCTTTTGTAGAGTCACCTTCCTTCATCGATTGAGGTAATACCTATTACGTAATTTTAGATGAGAAGATTCAGACTTTCTTAATCTTTATAATATTTTAATTGAGATGAACGTATCCTTCTTCTAGAGCTATAGGACGACTAACACTTGATCAGAATGATTCCACACTAAGTTATCTCTAGACTTGCCGCTATTTCTCATCAAACTTTCTATCCTTTTAAAGTATATCTCATTTACATATTCGATCCGTTTCTCTTCTTGGTATTGGGTTGGAAAGGTTTTGCCATTAATCGTGGCCGTCAAAGAACTTAGGAGTTATGTTAGAAGAAGGACGCGAGAGACGTCACAAAGATACATCTACTTAAAAAGCGTTTATGTGGTTCAGCCATAGGTCTGTTCTGCATTTTCCATTAGCTGAATCGGGCATTAGAACGCATGTCTACATTTTCGCTATTAGTAAAATCATCCTTAAAGACCGAAATCTCAAGCACAAATGCCGATTTGGGTGATGCAGCAAATCACTGACTCACCGCTTTGCTGCCAACAACTACCGCCAATATTGTCAGTCAATCACGCCATAAAGGTCGCCAAGCATGCATGACTCTTGGTGGATGGAATTTCTAAAACTTTTAACATTTACTTAACGGAATCGCTTGTTAAGTATGTTGCTATTGAACATTTTATGTTTCTGTTAATGTGTTATTTTTTGTTTGTGCCTGAATGTGGCACATCCGCCCAAAAAATTAATATACAAAATGTTTTTGTTTTAGTGAACTGCACCACCCCTCAAAGTTTGTCCCATGATTTTAAAATTACCTTGTATTTTCTGCAAAATTGTTTATTAATTACCTTAGGAATAAATGCTTAAGTATTTATTTTTTTATAATTATCATTTATTTTTTGTAGTATATCTCTACTTTTTGTGATCAATTATTTATTACCATTTCTCTGTGCCAAGTTATATTTTTTATGATTATTGCTATTCGTCTTGTGTCAAGCACAATCACTCAGTGAGTGAAATTTTTCTGTAGTTTGCATTAGATGGATCGTGATTTAAAGGAGAAAAAGAATACTATTAATAGAAACTTAATGCAGAAAAAATGTTCTATAAAATAAAAACTAGAAAAAACATTGTAAAAAGTACTTTTAAAATGTATAATTTTGTTACAAAAGGGTTGAATTTGCAAAAAAAAAAAAAAAGGAAAAAAAAGACTTAATTTTGGTTAGATAATTTTAAATTCAAAACAAAATTAGTTTTCTATAATATAAATAGCCAAAAAGGATGCTTATTGATAAATTTATATTAAATAGTGAGTAGTACAATATACACATTGCAACGTTTTATAGCTCTAGCTATTGCTCTGCGCAGTCAGATTCAATTTTTCCGTCTTCCACTTTATCGTACACCGCCATTTTGAAAATTTAGTGTTTTATTAAAACTTTAATAGTAACGCATATGTGTGTGTTAAATGCACCTGAAGTTTTTTCTTGTAAATATTTAGCAGATGTTCTCTGATCGCAATAAATGTTAAAAAATACGAAAATATCTGTGTTCCTTTAATAAAAATTACTTTGATTTTTTACTATAAAAAAACCTAGTACCCCTATACTTCAATACCCTTGCGAGAGTAATTAAAATAAAAATTCCTTTTTTATTTTATTTTTCCCTGTATTTATATACCAGAGTACATCTTTTCCGCATAGGTAGGTTTTAAAATTCAGGGGGGGGGGAATTCAAGCCATCTTTCCATGCATTTCATTTAAATATACCAAATAAATTATCCTTATCATGATATGAATATAAATTTGCAATTAAATCAATGCAAAGATACAGACGATAAATGAGATTCTACAGTTTAAATAGCGGGAAAATCAGCAATGCGTTAAAACTACGTTTAATTATAATAGTAACTTATGTACCATATCGTATCATAGGGAGCTGTATATATCATCAAATTACATTATAAGAAAACTATCATGATTTTCAAAATTTTCAGATATTTCAAAAACTTTGGCGTTTTACATGAATACATGGTTATTTTTATTACATTATAATACATACTTTTTTTCCTTAAGAGTTTTACTCCAAATAATATTTCCTTCCAAAATTTCTCTTTTAAGAATCTTGGTATTTTACGAAGATATAAACATTAGATCTTTTTTATTCATCATTAATTAATCACTGACTTATACTTTTGATTTAATCTGGTAAAAATCTTAAATGAAGAATTTGTATTCATATAAGATCTATATCTTATTACTGCAACTGAAATTGTCTCTTTTATTAAGCTCAATAACTAAATAAATATGTACTCTTATCATTTATTGACTAGTCAAAGATAATAATAGATTCAATAATATAATATGAATTAAATTCTTAAAATATTTAATATTTTAATATTCTTAATATGTATTCAAAATCGACTCATTTATTCTTTGCTTCTTTTATTATATGAATATAAAACTAAGAATGTTAAAAAATCATACTATATAAGCCTAGTTTTACTATATATTCTAAGTAAATAGTTTCGTCTGTAATTACATGTACCTTCGAAATATATTATGCAGCATATTTTTTAAATCTAATTTTTCGTATTAAATCCTCAGAACGTTTGTTCTCATTTGAATTATATAGCATACCTTTGAATTATAAATTAATATAAAAATAGAAATACATTTATTTGGTACACACATTATGTATGTTAATCTAAATTATAAGGAATATATTTTAATGTGCATACACAACAGATTAGTGTCTGGGATTTTTTTAAAAATATTTTATTGAAACTTTTTTGCCATTTCATACTATAGTATTATCAGTTTCTTTTCAAAATATATTTTATATTATTATTACACAGAAAAGTAAAAAGGACAAAATATTCAATTTTTTTTTCGGAAAAGAACAGACAGAATAAAAGTACAGAAACCCTTTTAAAATACCTAAGCGAAATATCAAATTCCATGTATTTTTTTTACGGAAAATGATATCCTCTCTGAACTATATGTACATTCAGTTGTCAAAATGTGTAATACAATGGGGAAAAAATTCTAGCTCTGAATTAACTGATTTTAATAACAGTTTATAAGCCCCGAGGATCATTAATTTTCAATTAAAAATCAATTAGATTAAAAAACAATAATATTTTTATTTTACCACAGGTATCAGGTAACGACATTAAAATAATATTTATTTTTTAATTCTTTTACCTAGAAACAGTATAATTATTTAATTTCGTTAGAAATTATTTGTATAACACGTTATCAGCTATTTTTTTTTTCTTTTCAAATTCCATTTCATTGTATCATTTGCTTGAGGAAATATTATTGATAGATTATTTGAGAAATTATTGTTAATTTATTTCAGTATTTTATTTCTAACATTTCTTTTTAACTCTAATTAATTCATATTTATCATATAATGAATTATTAATTAAAACTATATCCAGTTTTCATCATTAGTTTCTAATCATGCACTTTTATTTGAAAAAAAATGGCAAGCATGTGTTACAAGTAATATAAATAACTTTAAATTATATTCTAAATTAATTAATAATATACTTAACACACCAAATTTTAATTTAAAGATAATTATTACTACAAAATATTGGAAGAGGTAATATAAAGATATTTATTTGTCTTTCGAATTATTATAATGAAAGCAAATAGTGATTACTATGAATATACCAATTCCGTAAATAGTTGAATTTTAATCCAATTTAGCAGACTCCTAAAACATAACTATTTACATAAAGTATTTGAATACCTTTATTCAAGAACCGATGTTATTGCTTTTCACTTAGCTTAAGTAGACTCCAAAGATTTAAAATCTTCTATTCCAGAGTACACTAAGATCATTAAAACAGAAATATTGAAACAAACCGATAAAGTAAATCTTAATTCTACAAATCCCTGCAACCAGTTTTAGTCAATAAAGGTCTTTATTCTTTTTCTTAAATGATAGAAAATATTTGTAAACGAAAAAGATTTAACTTAGAAAACTTCAAATATTGCTAAATGTTAGCAAATATCTCTTCTTTATGACCCCTTTTCACCCAATAATTCTTCGTTCCATTTATAAGAGACTTTCTATACATTGGTTAAACTCCTACCCCAAATCTTTCAATAAAAGAATGTGTACATTTGTATCAACATGGATAAAAGAATTTTTTATCGTCGAGGGCTTACCTAGCTTAAGAATCAAAGACAACACAATGAACTGAATTGTTAAAAGAGGATTTCTGGTGTATGAAATGGCAAATGGGAATGAAATACAAGGGGGCTTAGATATATCTCGTAGATATTTTTATAGGTCACTGAGAACTTTGAGAGAGAGAGATCTCATATATCAATGAGCAAGTGCAATTGCATTAAAAAAAACAAAGTTTTGTTGTAAGTTCAAATAATGATATTTATAGCGAAAAAAGAAATAACCCCTGTTCAAAGGCAAAAGAGAAACGTGTTAGAGAATTTATACTGGAAATTTAAGAGAATTTTGCAATTAGCTTATTTTTAAATTTTATAAAAAATACAAAAGTATATTAACATTAATATTTTACAGAAATGTTGATAAAAATCAATGGAAATATTTTTCGCTATACAGTTAAATAATATTTACCTAAAAACAATAAAATAGTTGTAAGATATTTTTTTTAAATTTCACTTCATTTATATATTTACGAATTTCTTAATTATTATTTGACTGTTTATGTGTACACACTTGTTTGTATGCACAATGAGTACATGTATTGGAACCATATTGGAAGGTTATATTTTAGTAAAATGAAATTTGTTCGAGAAGACAAAGGCTGTTTTGTATAAAAGTCTTTTAAGATCAGTATTAACTTATGCATGTGAAACTTAGTCCATGTCTGGAACAGATGAGAACATGATAAGTATCTACGAAAGGAAGATTTTAAGATTCATCTTTGGAGGAAATCAAGAAAATGGAATATGGCAAAGAAGATTAAATTTAGAGCTCTGTCGATCATATAAAGAATCTGACATTGTTAACTTCATCAAAATACAACGAATTAAATGGGCAGGTCACGTTATCAGATTGAACGAAGACCACATCACTAAAATGTCTTCAATGCTCAATCAATTGGCACACGAAGAAAGATCAGGCTAAATCTCAGATGGATTGATGGCCCAGAAAAAGATCTCCTTAGAATTGGAGAACACTGGCAGAGGAAGAAAGTTGGCCTGGAAAAGGCTTCTTGAGAAGGCCAAGGCTCACCCTGGGCTGTCGAGCCACTGAAGAAGGAAGGACGGAAGGAAATTTATTCTCGAATTCCTTATAGTGAATGAGAAATGATTCATTTCAGCCATTGACAAGGTAACTTTACCATACAAAAGACATTCCAAATGCCAGTACTAATATAACCCTTTACACAGCCCATTTTTCGTAGTTCAACGAAACTATGATTCTGACGGACTACTAATTGCATCCATTACCAAAATTTCCTCTACCATTTCTTACGTTTGAGCTTTCGCTAAACCTTGATTATTCGAATAATTTGATTGTGTAACACGGAACCACACATAATCTGTTTACAGCCGACCCACACCTTCATTGGAACAGGTTGTTTTAACAAGCTATAGTGAAATCTCCTGCTATACATGCATAACATAACTAAAAACTTAATTTGATTTAATTTTTTTTAACTTTGTAAATGTCTGATTTATAGAATTTTCTTTATCATTTTTATAATCCCATAATGTTTGATGTTTTGGTATGACAGAAATAATTTAGAGATATTTTCGAAACAGGATACTTGTGAAGAGATAGAATAAAAGATGCTTCTCCCACTCACTAAGTGCTTACGTTTTACTAAAATTATTATAAATAATTTCTTATAATGTCTTCAATAAATATATAATTTTCTGTTCTTCATAAAAACTGGCTATTTGTTTTTATAAAATTTATCATATTACTTAAATGCCTTACAAGAAATCTTTAATACAATTGAAAGAGACAAAATGTACTTCATGAAATTTAAAACAAATACAATAAATTGCATGTTACAACATTTGTTATTGTATTTAAGAACCTTATTTATATAAATCAACAGTATTTCATGAAAATAGGGTTTATCTTTTTACTTTTGCATGAAATTTAGACTATTTAATTATTTGATTATTTATTGAATATATCTGTAGAAGAGTAAAATACGCGCGCGCGATACAGATTTTAGTGAACTTAAATTTATATTCTAATTTTTGAATAAATGAATATTTTAAAACAAAATCCATTATTATTTTTTTTCGCATAAAATTATTTGTATGAAATTAAACACATTAATTTAAAAGAAAGTAGAAATACGTGGTTAATAACAATGTTTAGTCTTATATATCCGATAATCATTTCGGATATATATAAAATTAAGATTCGGTTTTTCCTCTCTAATCACTTTTAAATTTTAAATTGATCCCGAATCCTTAATTACATTAATAATCAAATTCATCGTCACAAAGAAGAAATAATACCATTCAAGGATTGACCCCGAGGATTTTATGCAAATCAGTCGCAAAGAGTTCAGGAATCAGTTCTTCAGGAGCAATGGAAATTTATTGCCGAAAAACAATCCTTGAAATACAACAGCTATAATAGCAGAATAAATTTCAGAAGACCTTCCCACTTTCTACGGCATTCGGACACAACTGTCAGCGCCTAAAACAAGTATATTAAAGATTAGATTATTCACAAGCACTCACTCATCCTACTCAACAGCCGAAGTAATTACTAATCGCTGGTCCACTCTTCACGGTCATATCAATACTACTTTTCAACGGTCAAAACAAGACTGACTCAGTTTCCTCAAGCGACTGCCAATTTATAGGTCTCATGGATTTTTTTCGAAGAAATCCGCTCGTGTCATAAATCGTGATATTAGTAGATTTCTCCACTGATTTCCAGAAGAATCCATGGGTCACGAACTCGCCAAAAAATGGTCATCAAGTCGCCATGATGATCACCAAAAAGGATGCCAACTTTGCTCTACGCAAAGTTCCCACTGAATTGCCATCATATTGTAAGGAAAGGCGTTGCTTGCGAATATTACAATTTTAACATGAAATGAATACAACATAGAGTACCATAAACGTATTACACATCCAAATATAAATTATTTACGTTATTTTAAGTATTCTGTATGCAAAATTCGTAACAATATATACAAAGAAAAGTAGTAAATTTAGTTAACTTGCAAATTTAAGTTAATTCAAATTGTACACACATACAAATTATAAGACTAAATTATATAAATATTGTCATTAAACCTTTTCTTACACTATTTCATTCAATAAACATGAAAAATATAATAATCTTATAATAATGGATGTAATATATATAATATAGTAATAACAAATATAATAATACAATAATGATAAATATAATAATATAAAAATAATAAATATAATAATATAATAATAATAAATATATTAAAATAATAATAATAAATATATTAAAATAATAATAATAAATATAATAACAATGTAATATATAAATTCAATAAAGCTTTTTTAAAAAGAGATCTTAATTTAAAAATTGAATATTTACCGTATATTTCGGTGTATAAAGAGTACTTTTAACACAAAAAATAAGTTAGGACTTAAAAGGGGCGCGTTATACGCAGGATACAAAATGAGAGTTTTAAAAATAAACAAGATATTTGTGTAAAAAATCAGATTTCTGTGCATATATGTTTAAATACTATTTATTTAAAAGAACTGGCATTTCTTGTAAACTTTTATTTTTGAATAACATAAAAAGTTCGTCTTCCGTTATATAAGTTTCATATCAACGAATCCTGTTTTACCCCTTTTCACCAGCACAATTACTTTAATCCATAAATAAACAATAATCTTCCTTTCCATCAAGATTTTTAGATATACTTAATTTTCAATGATTTTAAATATAAGGTTTATTTTCATTATGCACTCACACACTATACGTAGAATTGAAAAGATACGAGCATTCCACATGTATATTTCAGCTTTTTTTGTAAAAAAGATGCATATTATACGGCAAATATGCCTAAAAAGTAAAAATTGCAGCTTGGAAGAATAGGTTCTCGTTATACGCTGGAATATATGGTACAGAAATAACATGGAAAAAATATTACAAACAAAATCTATCTGCAAAACTTGTATTTTTCATCCTATACGGTAAAGTACATTTATGTGAAATAGTTGATTAGATTTTAACAGCAATTTTGCATCAAATTGCTTCAAACGCCCATTATCATCATTAGATTCCCCGATTTCCCAGTATCGGAGAATTGTATTGGAATTAGGTTCCCTCGATAATGATATATCTTAGAGTGAGACATTTGGTTGAGTTGTATCTCATCAGACATAGTGACACTAGCTTAATCCTCAGCGTTTCTTGTGATACACTGGAAACTTCAATTAAAATATACTTGTACAGAAATGTTTATCAGGAAATTGTAAATTAGTTTTGCTAATTCAAATGACACATAAATTTTTAAAATTTCTGGAGAATCAAAAGTAAACTTAAACATTTAAATTAGAAAACTCACATAACAACAGAATTAAACACATAATATATTTAATAGAATTAAATTATGGTACTAATAATGTAAAATGATAAAAATATATATAATTAACAATAAATCTTTTAACCATTTCAAAGTATAATCAGAATGATAGGTAACAAATATTTTAAAATTCTTAATAAATATTGTTTGGTATTTTTAATTTTCTGAATTTTTCCGTTAAAAATCAGAGCTAATATAATGAGTTTTGTTAGGATGCATCCAAAAGCTGTGCATAAACATTTTATTTCAAAATTATGCGTATGAGTACTAATAAAATAAATTTTTATCTCTAAGGAAACATTCTATTCTTAAAGATTAGATCATGACCTCTTTCTTGCATTATAATCATTAACATGTTTATAATGCAATCTAAATCATAGCAAATGTGAAAATATATTCTGAAATGTGTCTGGGTTAAAATATTTTGATGTATTTTTAAATATAATCACATATATATGCGTAATAAAAATATACTGATTCTAATGTTATATTCCTAATTTTTATTAAGTTATATAATGTTGCTTAAGAAATAATTGTGTTCTTGATTACGTTACAAAAAATATTATTACATTTGAAATTACAAGGAATCTAACATCAAATATGTTAATGCAGTTAAATTATGAATTAATAAAATTAGAATTTTATTTGAAAAAAAATATATATTTATATAAACATTTTGGTAGATATAGCTTTCTAAGAAGAAACAAAAATACAGGCAAGCATTTATTTTTAATGATCATTGAAAAAAATTCAAAAACTCCAAGTATAAAAATTGTCTCATTAATATTTTATTCCTCAAATTTATAAATAAAACTAATCATATTGGAATTTTAAATTTCCGAGTCAAATTTCTGAAATGTTTCTAGTTTTATTTCCTCTTATGCTCAAAAAGTATAAAATGAGTTATTTTCTCTAAAGCATAATATACGAATGAAATCTGCATTCGAAATCACTCGCATGATAAAAATATTTTCTTCAGTTTTAAAGCTATATTTTCTTAAAAATAAGGTACAAATGATATCTAAATCCAAATTTTCGAATTTTAAAAATAATCATCATAATTCTAAAGTATTTTGTATTTAACTATAAGTTTCAGTTCTTATTTACTTCCATGTTTACAAGAGCGGAATTCATTTTAAATGTAGCTATTTTTATAATAATCTGCTATTAACTATCCCCTTTAAAAATAAAAAATAAATTAAAAAGAAGAAATACGAAAATTTTTAATTAAATTTATAGTTTAACTAAAAGAAACTCTCGAGAAGATAAGATAAATAAAAAGGTTCAATAACAAATTGTAAAATGATGCTCCATCAAAAATTATTTTGGTAAATTATTATCTTATTTGTTTTGTTCTCAACACAATGAAGATACAATATTTTTTTTTAAAAAAAAAATAAACATTACAGGCAAGTTATGATGGGCAAAGCATTTATACATAAGATCTTTAATATATATATATATATATATATATATATATGAATTAAATTTCGATAAATAGACATTTAAAAGAATTTTATATTCATGTTTGAATAAAAAGAATTCGATTTCTATTTGAAATGACAAAAATTAGCATGATTATATGTCTTTAAAATGTATGGTTAAATAGTTGAGATGTATTTATAATTTTAATGCATTTCTAATAATTTAAACAGTAGTTAAATGTGCTTCTCCTATAATTACATAACTCATTTCATGTTTTTTTCTTTTTTACAAAGTCTAACTCTCTATTTGGAAATTGCCTTGTAAACAAAACAAAAGAACTGTTTTCGTATGCCTGAAACATACCGGTAAAGTTTAAAATATAATTTTGATTTAAGTTGAAGATATAAAATGTTCGAATCATTTGCATGCTCTCGTTTAGAAAAAGAAAACAAATGTAACAAATAAAAATTGATATAGTATTTCCGCAAATATTAAAAACATTCTTTGGAATTTTATTTAAAATTCAAGTGTATAGGATTGTTTTGAGCATACGAGTAGAACTATATTCCAATTTAAATAAATAGTTTATTTTTTTCCTGCGTATAATATTTTGAGTATATAATAATATTACTTGATTTCTAAATATTTTAACAAATTTTTCTTAAATTTCTTTTACAAAATTGTACGTACCTTAATAATAATTTCTTAATGTGACTGTTTTTCAAATTAAAATTCTATTTTCTTTATTCTAACAAAAAAAGCTTCAGAAACAAATATTTAAAATTACATAAATTTCAAATACATATTTGATTTAACTGTATTTGAAATGAGAGTTTTTAGTACAAAAGGAAATCTCAAGCACGCTCTAACTCGATTTTTGTAACAATAAAAAATACTAATATTTAATTGAAGTACTGTTTTTCATTATATTTTCCCCTTTCAATTTCAGTTTCAAAATTAAATATTAAACAATACATTTTTTATTCTAAACACTGGTCATGTTATATATGCATTTATATCTAATGTTTAAAAGAATATAAAAATGTCAGAATACCTAAAGAAGTTTAGTAAGAAAAGGTAAACTAAAAGGATTTAAATAGTTCATAAATCGATAAGTTTAGTACTTTGATTAACAATATCGTAATAAATATGAAACCTTTTTAAAAATTACTTAATTTTTATTTTTTTAATTAAATTTTAAAATACAAAATTTATGTGTATCTACTAAATTATAAAACTGAAGGCATAATATTTTACGCACATAGTTTCATCATTCAAACACATTTGGAGTTTTTAGAAAAAATTAAAAACCATGTAGTCTTAAAAATCTCTTAAAAACTTTAGTGTAATATAGTAATATAGAAATAGAGTAACATGATATGCAAATTAGCCGAAATGAATTAAATTATCACTTCCAATGGATTTTAATGTAACTCTATTCGTGATAGCTTATACTTATTTCAAAATTTACTAATTTTTAAATTTGGGTCTTTTTAATAAAGTAAGGCGCGTTATAATACATTCTTTTAAACCTCTTGAACATGTATTATTTAACTTCCCAGAACGTATAAAATCGAAGTGAATTAAAAATAGAAGAAAAATATGTTATAACTGACTTTTGTGTCTTTAAAAATAATTTTCTGAAAACAAACTTTTGTCGATTTAAGGATATTTATTTTTAACTATCTCAATTAAAGAATATATTTTCCCTTTACTTATTTTTTGGATATAATATTATTGTGCACATACACACACACACACATATATATATATATATATATATATGTGTGTGTGTGTGTAAGGATAATTAAATTAGACTAAAAATTAAATTCCCTATCTAGCACTTAACTCTTATTTTTCATTCCCCTCAGGGGGCTCACCTCCTTTAAGTGAGTTCGGGTTTCACGCTCCCGAGGTACCCTAGTGATGTTTTCTCTTCCTAAGGCAGTGTTTCTCAAACTGTGGGGCGCGCCCCCCTGGGGGGCGCGATAACTTTTCAAGGGGGGCGCGAGCATATCGAAAATAAAAGGTTAAAAAAATTAATTTACTGGAATGAAAAAAATAACAAAATACTTTCTGATATAATAAAAAAATACAGATTTACATTGATATGATTTATATATATCATCTGGTGAAAAAAGGTAATCAAAAATAAAAGATTCTACTTTGAACGCTCATTAGCTATCTTTGATCCTATAACTAAATAAAAAAAAATATTTTGTTTGCTTTGCTGTAATCCTACGATGAGAGATTTTTCTATTACGTTTCTTTTAACTTAAAATATTACTTTTGCTGGTTTTCGAACTTACTGGTATGGTTACCTGCATCCCTTTCTTTTAGGGAAGTTATAAATTATATAATTCTGTTGCGCTTTTTTTTCACAATGTGAAAGAGTTTTTTGATACATGGATAAGCATATTGAGCACTTTGAAGGATTAATTGGCCAAGATTTATTTTTATGAGTATACTGAAACATATAATACAAAAATCGTTAATTCTGGGAAAACTGTTTATTTGTTACCAATGACCTTGACAGAGAATCCTCTAATATGACAGTCTTAATGGGAGCTAAAATGAATTGATGACATATCTCCTTTTTT
>BMAV01011727.1:0-104145 GCA_019973955.1 Trichonephila inaurata madagascariensis | reverse complement strand
TCCTTTTGCCGAATTTTTTCGCGGGTTTAACAGAGTGATAGAGTGTTAGGAAATTCTTCTTCTGTCGTTTTGAAGAGTGCAAGTGTAAGAAAAGCGTCAATGCAAAAACTCAAACTTATTTTGTGTGTATTTTATCACTAATTTGATTTTAATGGAATACAATTACGTTTAAGAATGATATTTAAAACTCCTTTTGAGACACAATAGATTTTCTCTTATGAGGAGAGTGTAAAGTCTTGGGGTCACGGATTTAGCTTCCTTGCTGGAGAAGATATATGGTTATAGGTTTAGATCCGAGGGCGTAACAATTTGAAATGCCTAGGGTGCAGGGGAGGATAAAAACGACCCTGCTGGCAACAGTGCTAAAACTAAATTTTTACGTGATGAAGGTCGACCATGGGTAGGCTTAGACCTACAACCATACACCATCATTACTCATTTAGTCGAAAGGCTGCAGTCAGTCGAGATGATTTGCGCGATTGTAAGTCATACAAATTTATTTGTTTCGGGTTGTAGCGATTTGCTTCTCAGTAATCCCTAAAGGGAAATATGTGTGAACCTTCCCTAATCGATGGGAGGATTCAGTCAGTCTGTAAACAACTTTGGCCGATAACGGAACACCCGCAATCGGTGGGTGTGCCTACCCAAAAAATAGTAGTTTTCAATTTATATTTAATTATTTGTGTGTCGTCATAATAAATATTTAAAAAACCAGAAACAACAAGGACTGATATCTTGAATACGCGATTGTTCGAGTATTCAACAACGTATGCTATATAATATCTACTTTTAAAAATCACAGGAAGGGCTTATACTTTGTGTAGGGGCTTAGGGCCTCAAGAATTCTTAAGACGTCCCTGTCTGTAATGTAAGAAATTAATTGGCTTACAAGATTGATATCCCTGTTCAGAGGCGGATGAAGCTAGTTGGAGGCCCCTGCCAGTAATAGATTTGAGGCCCATGAGCTCAAGAGTCGACAAACTAAAGAAGTGGAAAGATTCGCAGACCTTAAATTCTCAAAATAAAATGTATAAAACTCAACGGCTCAAAAAAATTATTCTAACTTTGTTTTAAAGAATCAAAAAAATTACAAATGTGCTATGTAATTTTTCGTCTTGATTTCTCTTTGGCAAATGCATCGATTATTTTTGTAGTATCTATTTTGTCCTAAACATCTTGTTCTATATATAATATGGCCATGTTGTTTAGTTTGTCGTGTCCCATAGTACTTTTTAAATAATATTTAACGCACTTTTTTTTTAAAACTGAAAATAGATTTCTCACTTGATGTTGTGACGTAGCCGGTCTCTTTCCCCTTTTTGCTAACAGACCCCTTGCCGACAGACGTTGCGAAAATTCCAGACATTTCCCTAATTGCTGGGAAAGAATCTTGTAACTGAGTGGTCAAAAATTCGGACCCTTTTACCCAGGCTGTCGAGACTGTCAAAAAGAGATGCCGTAATATTGCGCTTTCATTTTCCCGCAATTCAGTGACGACGGCGTGTCTGAAAACTTACAATGGGCACCCAACCATCGGCGCCCATTGGGCAAGAGATCAAGGAAGCCGAAACCGAGTGGCGGCCAAAGAACAATAGATGACAGAAGGATGATTAGGAGAGATAGAGAGAGGATATAAGGAGAGCGAGAGTGTCCGGAAGGGAGACTGGATTTTGTAGGGAGCCGTTTGGACGTCCCTTGAGCGATAGAAAAAAGCGATAACGAGCTCGAGAAGTACGGCGGTCTCCGAACTTGGAAGATCAGGAAAAGGTCTGAGTCCCGATCAACGAAACAAAGCGATACTTGATGCGCGAAGTAAGGCGGATTTTGGAATAGTAGAGAGTGCGAAAGAGCACGGCTAATTTGGAGCCAGCAAACTCACTCAGACTCGGTGTGGAATTACCGAGAGTGAACCCTTTTTACGCATCCTTTGAACAGGACTTTTCTATAGCGGGCGAAGTTACGCCATTATTTTATGTGAAAGAGACGCGAAATCTGTGGACCCTTTTGCTACTGAATTATGAAGGAATATTCTAATTTTATTTTTTTGATGATTTTCTTACTGAGAAATAAATAGTTTATCCAAGAGCTGTGTGAAATCATTACAATGCATTTGATACACAGGTGATACCCCCTCCCCCTTCCAAACAACCACAATGTATTGAATTCAATAATAAGAATGTACTTCAACGTTAATCTATAATATGAATTTAAATACAAACCTTACAAATTATCAAAATAAGTATTACATTTTTTATATAATTTTATATATGACAAGCTCATGGAGTCGCTGGTAATTGTTAAACATGTTCTTAACTTGGTATTGTTAAATTAATTATCAAATACAATGTTCAGCACTGATACATTTATAAATATATTATATCGGTATAAAGGCGTGTTTTATTTTTTATTATGCCAGAATATATCTTGTTTTATTTCCTTTCAATGAATTGATGTTTTAAATAATGTTTTATTTTCGACGTTTTGACAGGCTTGCGTGCTCCTCAATGGTTTATCACGCCCCGTCCTTGGGAGGCGCGCCCCACAGTTTGAGAAACGCTGTTCTACTACGATTAGAAAGAATCCCGCCATTCGTAGAAAGAGGTGGAGGGAGCCCCAATTAGATTGAAGCTATTGATAAGATACAAAATTATAGGAACTTTTACGGCATATTGGTGGGAGGAGGGGGGACGGCCTACCGCATTTCATTTCGTATGGAATGGCGGGGTAAGGAAACGTCTATCCTTTGGTCAATTCTTTTTAGGGGCGTGTATGTTTAGGGGTATGAGTGTGGCGGACGACCGTGAGCTCGATTTCCGCTTGAGGCTCCCTTCACGCCAAACGATTCCGAGTCTGTAGCGATCTTTCCAATTCACAGCGATTCTGAATGAACAGAGATTTGCCTTCACACCGCCACGGGTCAATCCTTCTTCCATCAGTTGCTGTCGAACATGGATGCTGTTTTTAATGTTTTAAGACGATTCACGTTTCAAGCTAAAATTTCAAAACTGTATCCTTATTCATTTATTTTCAAATTGAAATACGTAAAACAAAAAATATATGAACGGTTTTATTTATTTATTTATTTTTATATTTTGCCTGTTAGTATCAAGTGTAATTATAGTATGAAAAGTGTAACAAATAATAAATATGTGTTGTAACTACATCATAATGCAATTACTTTTACAAATAATATATCTAATGTTTTTAAAAGGCATTTTTTTCAAATGTTGTTACATACGATATAGCTTTTGTAGCATATAACAACTATTTTCTTGATTATGTATCTAAAAATGGTTTGCTAATACATTAATGAATTAAAAATTTTACATTTTGTTTGTTTCATATAACAAAATTTGAGATCTATGCAGTAGTAAAATGGAATCTTTAAAAAATTAAAATTATCGACAATATCGGTGTTTCATTTTATTTTTTAGCATTCTTATAAATATTTAATTTTTTTTCTCTCCCAAAATTAAATAAATTCTAATGAAATTGATCTCTAAAGCTATTTCAAACATCCTTCAGAATATTCCCTCCCCTCCCCCCCCCAAAAAAACACACATTTTGCTTTCAAGTATTAAAAAGTAAAGAATAAAGTTTTCAAATTTCTAAAATTGAATAAAATAATACATGCAAAATTAATTTTATTATTTGCGCAAGATTAGCCGGGATAAAATACAGTCTACACACTCGGCGACAAGAACTTGAGTTTGTTTACATAATGAAAAGGAATACTAAACAACTGAAATCAATTTCTTGAATAGAAACTTTATGTGAAAAAATCACTAGAGTAACATAAAAAAACAATAAAAATGAACACTCTATTTGTTTGAATTCGCTTTTTCTTTAAGAAATAGCTCCCGGCTGCTGGTGAGTTGATTTGAGTTTGGTGTTTTATGGCGCAAGAGCCAGTTTTGGCTATACTGCGCCAAACATTCATAGGTCTGTGGTCTGGACGGGAAAAGAAGAAATTGGATGACAAGATGGAGGGTCGAAAATACAGAAGGATCACTAGGGTACCCCGGGTCGTGACACTCGTGTTTACCAAAGATAGTAAACCCCTTGGGAAAGGGAAAAGATCACTCGGGTACCTCGGGATTGTGACACTCGTACCCACCTAAAGAAAGTGAGCCCTCTGAGGGGCCGGCTGCTGGTGAATGAGGGAACAAAATCTGACCTGCCGAATCACGCGTAAGTCAGAATGACGGCGGATTGAACTGGTTTCGGTTGGTGTGAATGCGGGAAGCGAATCTTGGCTTATTTGAGCGGGAAATTACTAAGCCGAATCCTGGTCGATCAGACAAGTTTGATGGTGAATGAATCGGAGTCGTTTGGTGTGAAGAGAGCCTGAGATGTTAAAAAGCCGAAGGAGCGTTACATACCCGAGCGTGACGTTCATTCAAGTTCACTCTCGCCAATAGAAATTATCACAAAAATAAATAAATAAATAAATAAACTAGCCCCGATTCAAAGTTTAAAAAATTTTTTGAGAACATTAAAAAAAACAATGAAAAATAAGAACAAATAAGTTAAACTGAAAAGAGGTTCCAAAAAAAAGCATAACTCTATTACAGTATAGTAATGAAACTATGTGACGTCTTCGATTGGGGTGAACCTCACCCATCTATTCATCTGAAGTTTAATGGCCCCCAAAAACAGACGTTAAATGAAAGAGCAGGTGGCCAGGGGGTTTTTTGTTTGTTGTCTGGGTGGGACAAGCGCAGACATCGGGTCGGGAAATTTAAATGGCTAAAGAATACCGGTGACCTTTAGGTTGACGTATAGGCGAAGCCGGAAAGTGGGGCCCTAGAGAATGGGGGCCAAGGAGGCCCAGGTGGTGGGATGCGGTTTCAGAAGTTAATGAGAATTATGGCCCCCTTTGGATTCCAGACAGACGAGGAATGTGTTTGTTTTTTCCCCGCGCAAATGGGAGACGAAAGTGGCTCGGGGACGAGGGCAGACCTTTTTGGCCCAAAATGAGGAAGAGAGGGGGGTGGGGGTGGACCCCCCCTGGTGTTTTAAAAGGGGGGTTTAAATTTTGGGAAGGGGAGGAGAGGAAAAACTTGGACTGAGCCCGGGATGGAAAAAAAGAGAGATGGGGTCCGAAAGGAGACAAACTATGGGGAGCCCTGAAAAGAAAAGGGAAAGCGGGGTTTTGGCAAAGGATTAAACCCCCGTAAAAAGATTTCCGCCCGGTTGGCATATTTTTTGGGATTTTTAGTAAATATGAAGCATTAAATACTGAAATTTTAAAATGAGGTTGTGACAAATTTTCTTGTGTGCTAACTACTCATGACGTTGACATCACAAAGAAAACAATAAACAAAAAGTCAAAAAAATTTCTTGCCTAACACCAAGTGGTTCGGTTTTGGGATCGTGGCGCCTTGTCACGAGTTCGAGCCCAGTACCACAAAGCCCCCGCCGTGTGGGGGAGCGATGCACGTTAAATCTTGGAGTAAACGTCCTTGTTGGTGTGGTGTGGTAGTTAGGAGGGGGGGCCGCCCAGGGGGTCCATTTTTTTAAAATTTTTCCCCCAAACCCTCCGAAAGCCCTGTGGTGAAAGTGCGACTTTAAATTTCAATAAACAATAATCAGCGCGGTACTTTAAAATGCTTTCAACGAAAATTAATTCATACTTTTTCACTTAAATTTCAAATCGTTTTCTGTTTCAAAAAATAAATGAAAATAAAATTTTACCTTTTAAAATTTAAATATTTTTTAAAAAAAATGTAATTTTTGCAACCATCAAAACAGCAAGAACGAACTTTTTTTAAAACCCCTTCCCCCCCAAAAAATTCACATACAACCGGCGCAGTATCTTGAAGAGGGAATTTAAAAAGGGGGTTTCCGCGAATATCAAATTTTCGAAAAGGGTTTTTCTTTTAATTTAAAAGGGAGTGTACTTAACGTACCGCGTGATAAATTTTTAAATAATTTTTTGATGGGGGTACTTATTCTTTTTTTAAGGGATCATGCAAATCGGTTTTCAAAAATTTAAACGGGATGTTTTTCTTTTATTCGAAGGAGAAAACATTTTTTATCCATAAGTTTCTTCAAACATTATTTTAAAGTAAAACCTTTCTTTCGATACAAGAGAGAAATTTTTAAAGAAAAGTACTAAAATGTGAACGTTTTAAAATAGAAAAAGGGAAACTTTTTAAAAAAAAAAAAAGTAGATATAATAAATACTTTTTATAAAACAGTAAAAAAAAAAATTACATAAGAGAATAATAAAATTTTGAACAAAAACGTTTGCTTATCAAATTCATGAAGTAAAATTTGTTTTTCTGGTATATATAAATTGTGTTAAACCCCGTTTTTGAGAAACATGGTAATTTTTTAAAATTAAAGAGATAAAAATTTCCTAGAAGAACTTTAATGAAGTAATGAAATTTTGTTTAGCTAAATTTTCCCTTTTTTAAAAATTTGATCAACAGCGGCTTATATTTTTAAGAATTAAAATCAAAATTAAATCGGAGGGGGATTTCCCGAGGAACAGAGGGCCGAACCACTAAAGGCAGGGGTTAATTTAGTATAAGCCCGGTACCAGCACTGGCCCAAATCCCCGGCGGAAGAGAATTCAAAGGTATAGTTAAAATCAAGACTTGGGGGGAGAGTTGTGAGATAGACATTTGATTTGATTTGAACACATGTACGGTGTGTTACATTCGCATCTGATTTCAATTACATAAATAAAATAGTCATTCTTAAGTTAAAACGAAAAAGAAAATATATCTATTTTGTATTAGTTAACACATGAATATGGAATAGCCGTGGCGCCATCTGTTACGTTATTTATATACGGAAAAAAGGTTTCAGTAAAAAAATTATAAAAAAAATAAAATAAAGATGGTGTGAAGCGTGGCGCCAAAGGGAGGGGGGGGGGGTCCACCCCCGAAAACCCCATATTTTTCCATTGATTATAATTCTGTTTTTGGGAAAAATTTTAATTTTGTATTTTTTATTAATGATTTAATTTTTTTAATTAAGCTAATTTTTTTTCAAAATTAGTTTTTTTTCTGTGTTTTGTTCCCCGAAAACACAAATCGAAAAAGCATGATACAAGAATGGGGAAATCCTTCCCACCCCCTGAAAAAACCCCATAAAAATTAAATTTTTGAAGGAAATGCAAATTTTTTTGGGAAACAATTTGAGTAGGATGAAATTATTTTTTCCCTGTTTTAAAAAAAGGGGGATTTTTTTTTTAAAAATTGTTTTTTTTTGGGGGCCCTTTCTTTTCCTCTTTTTTATTTTTAAAAAACGAAGGGTATTTTGGAAATTTTTGAAAGGTTAAATCTAGTCCCTTTAAACAAAAACCCCAATTTCTTGCATGATTTATTTCAAAACAGTTTCGCGTTTTTTTTAAAAAATGTGGATGATATAGAAAAGGTTTTTCTGCAGATAGGAAAAAGGAGAATTAACTAAATATATTTATCTTTTTTCTGGTTCTGGGGTTAAAGAAAAAATTTATTATTATATCCAATTTTTTTTCCTATTATTTACCAAAAAATTTGTTTGCTAAAACGAGACGCATTTCAAGGAATTTTTCTTGAATTATTGCAAAATAAAAATTATGTATATTTTGAAAAACATTTATTTTGTTGCGGGAAATTAATCTTTTTAAATTTATATAACCGGAAAGATTTTAATGCCCCCTAAAAATTTACAAAAAGAAAAAAATTCCGTCCCAAAATATTTCTAAATAAAAAAAAGAAAATTTCCCAACAATAAGGTTATTTTTCCCCCAAAAAATAAAAAAAAAAGAGCAAACCCCCACAAAAAGATAAATTTAAAAAAAGACAAATAAAAGAAAGTCTATATATATATTTAAAAAACCTAAGATATTAATGGGAAAAAATTTTTGGGAATTAAAAAAAGGGCCCCCAATCAACTATAGTATTTTTTAAATTTTAAAAAAAAAATGCAGTTAACTTCTTTATTAAAAAAAGTTGAGAATCTTTGTGAGATAATTAAATTAAAAGTATAGTTAAAGCAAAATTTAAAGGGGAGAAAAGTAAAAGTAAAACTTAAAATTGTCATTTGTCGTTTGCAGATATTATAACATTTTGCCATTTAACTTAAGGCCATAAGAAATGCAATTTAAAGAAAAAAAAAGGGGGTAGCCGTTCACAAAAAACAAAATAAAAAAAATTATTAAAATTTTAAAAAATATTAGATTTATCTATTACAAGATATTATTGGGATTAATAGGGTTTAAAAATTTTTTATTTTTTTTACATTAATATATATATATATATATACACATGGGCTTTTTCTCTACAAAAAAGGATAAATCCAAATTTAATTCCAAGGGAAAGTAGGAAAATCACATAATATATATATATATATATATATATATATATATATTATATATTTTTGTGTAAAAATTTTTTATATATAGTGTGTTTTTATTCTAAACCCTTTTTTAAATTTTTTTTTATTAATTATTAAATTTATCAACGTGATATTTTTTACTATATATTCTACAAAAAAATTTTTTTCATTATATTTTTTTAAGGGGTTATAGGGTTTTAAATTTCGTAAATGATTTTTTAGTTTCAAGCCCTGGTGTGTGATTATACAGAAGGGATAAGAAATAATATTTTTATGTTAAATTGAAATACACATCAAAAATACAAATAGGGGTGTGAAACGGGAAGACGGGAACAAACTTAATCATCTCGTTTGATGTGTCTGAGAATTATGAGAGATCCACATCGATTAAATTTTGATCTATAGAACTTTGAAATTCCTCTAGTCCTGACTAGTATAGCCTTTCCATTTTTAAAACGACAAAGATTTTAATGATATAGAATTGAAATGAATAAATCTAGTCACAGTCTTTCTAATTACAGTATTTTAGACTTTATATGTGTACGGAAATATTGTCGTAAAATCGAGTTCATCGAGAATTCTTTACAGGGGTATAGATTTTTTTAGGTTCAACCGTTTGAGTGAGTGATTGTATTGTTTAATGGCGCAAGAGCCAATTCTGGCTATACTGCGCCAAACATTTGTTAAAAATGAAAAACAAAATAAAACATTGAAAGATCTTAAAATGTTGATAAAGCACAGTAATATACGGTGAAATATATAAAATGCAAGAATCAAATTCTTGAGATAAAATATTTCAATTTTGGTGGGTGATACCCCATCAAGTCAGACAAGGTTAAAACAGATCAAATTGAAAACGAAAAAAAGAGATAAAAATTGTGAAAAACTGCTTAAAAAACATGTATCAAAAGTTATATATACACACACATACATAAATATGTGAATGATTGAATATTAAAGTCGCACTGTTCAGCTACTCGAGGGCTTTTGGCGACGGACCACGAAATTTGAACCAGGTTCAAGGGGACTTGACGATACCTGAGCTGGCCCCCCTCTCCTAACTACCACACCACACCAACGGGAGGACGTTTAAGCTCTCGACATAATAATATATATATATGTGTATACATATACACACATATATTTGTATATATATATACATGCACATACACACACATATACATAGTTTACCCTTTGCCGTTTCTAACACGAGTGGGTGTTAGAAGTAATGACCCTTTTAATATGTCTTTCCATCTTTTTTAACGTAGTCAGGATTTGATTCAAGTTCATCTTCCACATCATATACAATCATGTCTTCCTCATCCGTTGTATATTCAACAGGTGCGGATTTTCGAGGTCTATGTTGAGCCATTTTTATGACTATAATACTTTTGAGTAATTCTTTTCTTCTTTTCCTATCCCAAGTTTTTGTTTTTTCTTTAAATTCTGTGTTGTAGAAGCAGAAGGGGTTGAATATTCCAGTTGGATGAGGAAGCGGATATGAATTGAGGAAGATACTCAATTCGGGTGAACATATCATTGATGGAAGGTGCGTCATTAGATGTAGGAATAGGTGGTTGAGGCTCCGACACAGTAGCTGCTACTGAAGATGTGGAAGATATTAATTGTGCTTGAATCGATGAGGATGTGGAGACTGTAGGCATTAAAGGCGATGTATTTGGTACTTGATTTGCAGAGGATACGGGTTTCAGGCATTGCAAAGGCATGCATATTATTTTTGTAATCTTTTCATCTGTTTGTGTAGTAGCGGATATTGTTGAAGATTTAGCAACCTGGGCATATGTTTGCGATTTTTGTGAAACTATTAGATTTCGGGCTTCTACATATGATATATTTTTATTTGTTTTGATTTCTTGTAATTGTTTTTCAATTTTCCATTTGGGGCATAATTTGGACTCAGACGGATGGGGTTGCGAGCAGTTAATACACTTTGGCTCTAGATTGCAATCTGTGGAAGAATGATTGACAGATGCACATTTAGAGCACGTTAATTGGCCGCGGAAGGAAGTTAACGAATGTCCGAACCTCTGGCACTTGAAACAGCGCAGAGGATTCGGTATATAGGGACGGACTTTACAATTTATATATCCAGCTTTTATTGTGTTTGGTAGTTTTGGACTATTAAATGTTAAAATTAAATTTTTTGTGGTAATAATTGTAGTCTTTTTTTTATTGTGATTCTCCTGACCTGAGTAACACCCTGATCAGAGAAGCCGTCAAGTATTTTTGATTCAGGAGTGTTAATCAAGTCAGGTTCTGAAATAACTCCTCTGCAAGAGCTTGTGACATCTCTCGCGTTCTTCTTCTAACATAACTCCTACATTCTTTGACGGCCACGATTAATGGCAATCTTAGAGAAAGCTTAGTGTGGAACAGTTGGAAGTGAGTTTAGACGGTGTAACGTCGTCAGTATTTAGTACACAAGAAAATTTGTTACAGCCTCATTTTAAAATTTAAACAGTATTTAATAGCTTCATGTGTTATTAAAATGTTCATTAAATAGGCCAAGCCGGGCGGACAGTCTTTTTCACTCGAGGTCAATCCTTATTCCGCAAGGCACTCGACAATCCCTGGCTTTTCCGGGCTCCTCTCTAGTTTTCTCCATGGTTCTCTGTTTCCATTCCGGGCTCCGTCCATCTCACTCCAGGGCTCTATCTCCAAGCTTCTTTCTCTCCTCGTCCAAGTTCTCTCCGTCCGTTTTCTTCTCCTCTCTCCGTCCAAAATTAACCCCTTTTAAACACCAGGGGTGGGTCCACCATACGCCCCTCGTCTTCCTCATTGGCAGGCGAAAAAAAAAAGGTCTGCCCTCGTCTTCCTCATTGGCAGGTCAAAAAAAAGGTCTGCCTTCGTAACCGGGCCACTTTCGTCTCCCATTTGCGCGGCAAACACAAACACATTCCTCGTCCGTCTGGAATCCAAGGGCGCCATAACTCTCATCCAACTTCTGAAATTTCCATTCATCTCACACCTGGGCCTCATAGCCCTATTCTCTATGCATCGACTTGCATACAGGCTTCGCCTATTCAAGACTTTTATACAGGAATGCCTATTGTCAAATTTGGCATTCTTAGCTATTGTAAATTCCAGACCAGATGTCAGCGCTTGTCCTGAGACCAGACAACAAACAATGACCCCATGCTGGGCACTCTGCCCTTGTCACCCAACATCTGCTCTGTGGGATGAAGGGAGAAAGTGACTGCATGAATAGATAGGGTGGGGTTCAATTCCCAATCGAATACGTCACAAATGGCCTACTAAGAATCATGGAGATGCCCACCCTCGCTAATATTTACAAGGAGGAACCATGTAACACGAGCAATATTAAAGTCTACCTGAAGGTATCAGAATCGTTGTGAGTCTCAAACTTGCTGTAGGAGGAGGATTATATTCCCGGGAAACGCTAGTTTAAGATTGAAGCGAGATTAGGCAGAGGGGATTAGGTTATACTTTGATAAGTGATCTAGTTGTGCGATCTGATCTAATTAAATCGGTGTACTTTTGGCTTTGGCTCCTCACCTAAAATAAGTTTGTTCGTTATATAAGTAATTTGGGTTAAATTTCACGTGCCGTATAAGAATTATAGAACAGGCCCTGTCCTTCCGGATAATCCAACACCTCTAACTTACGCGGAACCCCTACGTCGGCGCTATCGACAGATGGCTATGCCCACAAATGGCGCCCGGAACATTTATATAATTCTGGGCTAGGTAATGGTGAGTGACGGTATTTTACCCAAAATGTGTTTTTCCGGGTCTGAGAGAATGTCTCAGAATTTTTGAGGCTATAGATAAAATGGCAGTTCATTTGAAATACATAGTAATCTCGTCATGTGCTTATTTGAAAAAGTCATCTCATATACCCGCGATTGGGAAAATTCAATATTTGACCGGTGCTAGTGCAAGAGCATAGCCATTTATTTCCTGCGCAGCTCAAGGCTGAATTAGCGAAAAAGCTTTTCCGCAATCAAAAATAAGAAAGAATTGAGGCTAGGTTTTTCGCGTCATGCAAAGAAATCAGGAAACCTGCTAGACTTAGTTTACGATTTGCTAAAAATTCAAGGCGCAGCTTAGAGCTAAGGATGCGCGGAATTGGTTGATCACATTTTTTGTTAGACTCCAAACCACAAGTCCAGGACTATGTGGAGGCCTGCAATCCGCAGAACACGGTACAACTTTTTGAAATATTGGCTAAATTTTGAAGAGAGGCATTCTTACAAATTCAAAAAGGGTTCGGGTAGAATAGGGATAATGGAAAGACAGGGTCAAACGCGCATAGGATGTCTAATTTTGATGCTAAACGCAGAAACTGGAGAAATTTGAGGCCAAAGTGTAACCAAATAACGGGTAGAAATGATTTATGTACGTATGAGAATAGCCGTCAAAGTAATAGGTGGTCCGAGAGGAGAAATAGATTTCGAATGATGACCGAGATTCAACGAAAGGATACCTTCAATTTCGGAAACGATCGAAATGATAATTTTAATAGAGGGACCGTAGAAATAGGGTTCGGAGGAAAAATGTAGTCGAGGCGATAGGAGGCCGCCAAAGGGGATGATTGAATGTTGTGAAAGCTAAGCGTCTATCCTCAAAAGTGGAATCGGCATGGGATATACCAATTAAGCTTTCGCCGATATGTATACCCGTGGAGCTTCCCCACGTTCCTATTTGAAGCTAAATAACACATTTTGAAAGCGCTATGGGAAAACCGGAGCAGATAAATCATTTATATCGGAAGAAGCATATAAAAATATTTTTATAAATGTAGTTAAAAATCAAGAGCCCAGTAAAATCATGAAAGGCCAGGGAGCGAAATGCCAAAATATAGGAATTGTAGAATAGATTTATTCAGGATCAGAGATTTTGTTAGACCTTGGTCATTTCCATGTGTTGAAGGATTTGGAATACCCATGTGGCCTTTGGTGTTGATTTTATATAAGTGGACCAATAGATTATTTTAGATTTTGATCAGAAAAAACTTTGGCAGTTCAAGATTCGCTTGGTTGAAGATAATAGGTAGATGAAGAGAATTTGAACGTTGGATGGGTCAGAAAGGAAGCAAATATTGTACACAAGTTTGCATCGAAAATCCCGTGGAAAGTATAATAGAGAAAAGCACTGTGCACAATCAGTAGACGGTGGTACTTACTTCGCGGGAACAGCTAATAACAGAACAAAAGCATGACCTGTGAATTAGGTCATATCTATAGATATTTAGAAAACTCCGGAAGATAACTCTGTTAATGCGACGATATGTGAAAATTGGTCCCACGACTTCCGTCTAATTGAAGGCTTGTTATTTTATGCGAAACACGCAACGTCGTTAGTGAAATGCATACATTCCAAAGTCTTTAAGGAATGAAATAACAGAGAGAATTTCACGATGCCAATTGCGGACACATCTGGGTAGATTTAAAACTTATAAAAAATTGTGGACGTTTGTTGTTTCCTCGTATATGAGAAAAATTTACATTGCTGATCAATATGTCTCTGCTACGCCATATGTGCCAAGTTAGTCAATTATAAAACGCGCGTTACCAGGCTGGTCGATTACAAAACCGGATTGTATCAAATTATCCAAATGAGAGAAGTTACGTTAGGATTTGTTTAGACCTGCATCCTATATCGAGAATAAGACATAATCGATATATTTCTAGTGTAATTACTACCGCTTCTGACGTCGGGCTTTCGAAATTATACTCTAAAAGCCTCGCCTGTATAATAAGCGGATATTTTTTTTTGATAATTTTATATCGCGTTTGGTTTCGCATTAAAATTAATAAGTGATAACGAACTCCTAATTCTATATCCGGAAATTTTTGAACATTTAAGTGAAAAGATTAGGGGCATAAGGCATGTGAAGACTGTTGCAGTCATAGCGTAATAAAATCAAAACGAGTTAATCGAGATATAGTGCAAAACATCGCGTACCAAGTGTTAATGATCACCACGAGTTACGGGACCACCCCTTACGTGAGTTTGTTTCTACGCTATTCGTACGGCAGTAAATGAACAACGGGAAAAACCCCTGCGGAAATATTATTTTTGGGTCGAAAATTACTACACCCCATTTCAAAAATTAAATGATTTCAGATGGATCGGGAATCTTGTAGTTAGAAATATCAAAAAGTCTTTAATGAAGCTGGGACCAAGTACGAAAACTAAGCAGGAAAGGTGGGAAAAGATATTATAATAGACGAAGACGTGATATGCTAAAATTAAGGTGCACGATTGGGTCTTATTAGAGACACACCTTTAAGCTCCGCAAAGCATTAAAATCTGTTCCAAATTTAAAACAAAAAATTTGAAGGTCCCTATAGAGCATTAGAAGTAAGAAATAATAAATAATATTGTAATATGGAAGTTGGGAAAAAGATTAACTTCGTTAACGTTGGATCAAATATCAAGAATATATCGTCATAGAAAATATGACGAGGTCGAGTTAGGAACAGGTCGCCCAGATAGTATTAGTTCACGCGAGGAAACGAGGGTAGTTCTGAAAATGTACATCAAAGATCAAATGAGTCACACTTATGGGAAAAAAAGTATCTCGCGTGAAACGTGAGTTAGAGGAAAGGACAAATCTATCCAAAACAATCTAGAAAAACACGGATAGGGCCGATAAGCGCAGATCACTGTCAGATCGCTTCTCCCTAGCTCATTTTAAGCAATGAAAAGAAGAAATAAAAAAAGAGAACGTCTAGATAAAGGAATTAAAAGCAAAATCGTATGGATCGGGGCAAGTGGACCACAGAGAAAGTGGCATATAAAGGGACCCAATAATAAACAAAAGACCATTGTCATCCGTGCAATTATTATAAGTGTGAGGGAAGAAGAACAAGACGGAGACACCGGAGTTCGGGCGATGGACCGAGATACAAACCTGCGTCCACGCTAAAAAGAAACGATCCGAGTCCCGACCGGCCAAGAAGCAACAAGGCAAAGTACAAAAGCCGACAAGGGAGACTATAAGCCCTAGCAGCAGGCACTAAAGAATCTGCGCAGCAGAATGAGAAGAGGAAAGAACAGGTAGCACCTCGTCATTACAAAAGTCATGCTTGGGGAACAAATGCGAAAAATCAGTTGTATTGTTTCATTTTTATGATCTTTCCAACAAGTGGTCGTAAGAATTATTGCAAAGAAGGAAGTCTCGGCGGTGTTTAAAAGTTATAATCCAAGCAAAAAGCTGACACTACAATGGCGTATATTTTTTTGTCTTTTGACTTGTAAAAAATTTTTCTTTAGTATTATGTTTAAACTGTACTATGCATTTGATTACTTGATGTATGACTTCGTGAGATGCGACACAATTCCTTTGGTTGTCGGTTTAATGATTTATTGAAAAATGTTTTTGTAAATTGTATAATATGTATGTATATATATGTTGTTGTATTGTTCCAGAGTATTAAGTATTTTTAATCTGGTTCAGGGAAACGCGGCGTAGCCGTGGGCACCAACAATAATAGGTTGTACACGAGTTGCGCGGCCTCAGTTGGGGATTTTGATGGAACCAGATGCGTATTGGAAATGAAAGTTTATTGCAATTTGACAAACATATATAAATACAAAATTCGTAAAACTTGGTATTATGTAAATATATAGATTTGGCAAAGTAACTTAAAAGAAGTCTTTATTTCGTAAAGTGAGAATCAAAAGTAGTGTGCCATAGCTATATGTAGCTCTCAACTTGAGCAGTGGAGGTCTCCCAGCCCTCAAATGAATGTTTATCCTGACGCAGAGTTTGGGTCTGTACCCAGGAAAATGAACGTGGAATGTTTCTTTAAATACGGTTGCGTTAAAATATAAGTTGGCGTACATAAGGTAAAAAGGAGAATATACCATTATTAAAACAAAATTGTTAATGTTGGCCTAGTTTGATGGGAGTAAAATTTATTGTGTGTCTGTCACGCAGCCATAAATTTAAAATTAAGTTGTATCATTAAATTTAATCTCTAAGATGAATAATGAAAAATTACACTTAAGTTAAATATTGGAAATTATAGAAGTTAAAATGAGGATCTGCTGGGTTAAAATCGCAATAAAACTTGAAAGCGAGGAGATTCAGTAAATAAAATTTAAGCATCGTAATTTATTATGCTGAGAACCCGAAATCACGTTTTTCATTTTGAGGGATTGTGACATCTCTGCGTTCTTCTTCTAACATAACCTCTGCTGTGTTCTTTGATTTACGATTTGCAGTACCACCCTTGTTAGGCAGTGCCCTCTGGGGACACCGAAGAGAGGTACCACCAGCCGATTGACAGGAGCGCCTTACTCCTGCCACCCGTCCTACAGTGAAGCGTAAGCCAAAGGGAACGCAGGAGACCCTGAACACCAATCTCATCCTACAGCACAGGAGAAGCGTGAGCCAAAGGGAACGCAAAGGATCCCCAGAACACCATTTTCCTCCTTACGAGACGCCGCACACGGCAAACATGCGGGTTTGGCTGCAACCAACGTGTGTTAGTCAGAAAAAAGTAAAGCAACATAATCAAAGTGCGAAGAAATATACGAAAAAAGAAACTAAATTAACGCAATATAGAATAAAAACCAAAATATGTTGGTTGTAATACCGTAAATTTTCTCATTAGAAAATTATGGAGTATTTTGTACAATGTACATCTTGAACTAGTGGTCTGTGGTCTAGAATGGCAGCAGGAAATGTGGGATGACAAGAAGAGGGTCGAAAATAGAGTAGTATTCACTAGGGTTTCCTTTTTGTGGGGCACGCGACACCCGCTTGTAAGTTTACTGAAGATATGCAAACCTTTGGGGAAAAAGAAAGATTACTAGGGCACCCTGGGATTAGAAACCCGTACTCACCTAAAAAGAAAGGTGGAAGTCTCTGAGGGGCTCCTTCAACCGCTTTAAATCAACAATTCATGATAACTCTCAATTCTTTTCTAATTAAACTTTTATTTTTGAATCGCTATGGACATCGGTTGCACACATCTGAATTCATGTTTTTTATATATATTTTATTATATATCAGTTCTTAATAGATAGTAGACAAGTGTTCGTGATTGCGAACCTTTTGACAACGTCGTTCCTGTCGAGTCGTAGGAATGAGTCTTGGTGAAACTAAATACTAATAAATATAATACTAAATACAATATATTTACACATATATACAGGACTTTGCATGAGTATCAATTTTTAGTTTACTCTCATAACTGTAAATAACCACAACTTTGTCCCCTAAGAAACTGACACGTTTGTGTTTTCAAAAAACGATGATGCAATCTTGCATTATCCACGTATTCTGACCAATCACAAAAGTCTTTACCGGAAATCGTATGATTCTAAACGCTTTCGGATTGACGGAAACCATGTAAAAATGAGGTTCCAGAGCTTAAACAAAAGTGCTTTTTATGTACCACCGTAATGCATGTGTATTTGTGTGTGTGTGGGGGTATTTTAATATAAAATATCTCACCTCTGAGTAATTAAAAAATATTTTTTGACATTAATTAACCAACTAAAAATCTCTCATCCTGAATAACTTTACCCATAGATAAGATTGAAATAAAGTTGTAAAACCGTAATTAAATTATACATGTTGAAATTAGACAACCTGAAATAAAAGATAAAAGAATATATGTAGTCTTATGCTCAGTTATTCCACTGCTGATTTTCTTCTCAAAATTTGCATTTTAGATTGCGTTTTTCATATTTAAATTTTATGACTAGTTAATTAAAAAATTGCGTATACATTTTAGAAATTGCGATATTAATGACTAATGGAAAGGCATTCAATTTAAACGCTTATATTTCCACAATCTTCCTCCATAATTTAAAATAGAAACAGAATTTACTTTGATGTACATTCAAAGACATTTACGAGTACAATACAATTAATTCCTTTAGAAAGTTAAGAAAGTTTCATATAAAAACAAATTTTTGAAAAGTTGGCGATAAAAAAAAATAATGTGGTTAACTGTCGACAATTTTTTTTTCCACTTCCTGCATGAGCTGGTAACAGATGCATATAGTTGGACCTTAGGAGAAATAATTTTATAGCCTTTGGCTTTTATTATTTCTGTTCAGGCAAGCTTAACAAGGCAGGACGGCTTCCGCCTTTAAAAGTTGTAGTGCAGAAACAAAAGAGAAAGACGAGTTCATGTTGTCTTGTTCCTAGTAGAAGGAGGTGCATAATTTTTTTGATAAAGGCTTCAAAACTACAAAGCCTTGATGGCGTTGTGCCTTTGTTCATTTGTTATTATTTTTTTTTACTTAATGCTTTTTTAAAAAAAAAGAAATAGGAAATATATTACTGAAAGTCTAGTACTAAATCTGAATAAGCTTCTTCTGGAGAAAATGGAGAATTAATGTATAAATTTGCATTTCGCGCTCTTCTTGTTGCGCCGCCTTTAATTGCCATTTTGAGACCAATTTTTAAATATCCGGAAGTAAAATCTAATTAAAACGTTGAACATTGTACCCGTTCAGTTTTAAAATGCTGTGTAAGATATTTCGGAGCATTTTCCTTGTGAATTCCATTCGAAATGGGCAAAAATACCTCCAAAAGAACGAAGAAATAATTTTTTTTTAGAAACTAAATTAATTTCAAACGTCCAATAATTTATCCAAATTTTTTGAAATTCTTTTTTAAATTTTGAATCAGTAGTCAATCAAGTGTTTGTAGGTGTTTAGTAAATAGTGTATGTAGCTACTCGCCGTGACATTAATACGGAATTCCCCTAGCTACAGGTGTTACAGCCATGCGTAAACTACAGTTTAACTAACAAGGCTCATATGTGTAAAAGAGGCCCTGAAGTACTTTTAAGTGTAGGGCCCACTCTTGTGAACTGCGAGAGCTACGCCAGTGTGGCTTCTGAAGCATCATTATTACTACAAAATTGGTTAAGCACTTTGGCTATTTATACACCTCTTTATAGACGTCTTAAGGCATGGGCCAACTGGGCCCGGCCCAGGGGCTCTTTTCGTTCTCATCTCTGTCTTAATAAGATCATGACCCGTATAATTTGAATGGGGTCAAATATTATTTCCGTACATTTTCTCCGAAGAACAGAAAATTTCAAACCACCTGTCAACAGGCAAAAGTGGTAATACTGTATTATTATGTCATGACCCTTGTCCATGTCTAGGCCTAGGCTTTATACCATAAACAGTCATTCAACTCATTATTCGAATTGCGGCCATCGGTCGAGCCAGTTTGTGCCTAGGGGTTCTACGAGATTTATGAGTCGTGCACATTTATTTGTTTGAAATTACCGGTTGAACGAGTATTTGATAATACTTTTAAAGATATCAGGTAGGGCCTATTTTTGCATAGGAGGCTCAGGGCCTCAAAGAGTCTGAAGACGTCCCTGGTTTTGACACTTAAAATCTCCTTTCTGCTACTGTCTTTTCTGTTTCGGGAGAAACTTTGATATTTTGTTATATATGTGAGGACATATACCGAGAGAGAGAGACTATGCCACAAAAGTGTTTGTTGTGGGCCGCGAGTTTGACACCCCTGGCGTACACCTCCACCACACCATAAAGAAGACCCCTCAGCGCTTTCCTTTATCTGTTTTTAGAATGTAACCCCCTCCCATAAGAGATCTGTGTACGTCACTGATACCCACTCACAAGTTAGGTTTGGTTGTATTAACGCTGGACGAAAGGATAGATAACTGGGTCAAATAATAAAAACGACATTTTTGTCATCTCGTTCTAATTTTATATCACATCAAAGGAACTCAATTTTATTCTTAGTAGCCCCATTACACAACATGACAGATCTTTATCGGAATTGGGACTTGAACCTGTAGATGTGGTATTAAAATCATTGCATAACGAAGTTCTGGCCCCGATCATTTGATGACTTCGACCGAGTAAAAAATAGAGTTGAAAACATGATCCCATTATTAGGGATCGAGTTTAAGAGAGATATAATTTAAACTGCAAAAATTCAGTATATGTGAGAGAAATTTGATTTTGTAACCTATGTATAATCTTTTCGATAAGCCTGCTGGGTGGTGGGGTTTGTTTGTCGCTGGCCTTCTGCACCCAAGGTTGCGGGTTCGATCCCGGCCCAAGTCGGTGAATTTTCATGATGCAGAAAATTGACAGCGGCCATGATGTTGTATGATTATACGGCATGTGTGTGTGTAAAAGATCCTTAGAGTGTCTGTTTGGCTTGAGTGCTCTCGGCAAGATTAAATCCTAGTAAAGGTTCGCATCGTCAGAGCTCAGGTGCCTCCCTCTAGGGAGGAAACTGGAAGTCAAAATTACCAGCGGCGATTGGTATACGTCTATATGGTGCCGCACTAAAAAAGAGATACCAGCTTTCAGGGAATGTACTGGAGGGAAAAATACTAATCTGCAGCCCATTAGAAATAAGAAAAAAAAACCCCTTTTGATAAAATTACCATTGTTATATTAAGATAATGGATTGTTAAAACCAGATTTTGCCTTTTTGAATCTTCTGAATGTTTATTAACATCACACTTTGAAGCTACACCAAGGCTTATGACAACGTGAGGACTTTGAGCTTCAACAAATCAACCTAGATCAGCATCTCTATGGAGAGGGCCTTTAACGACATCAGAACTCGAACGAGCGACTCGGCAAGGCCGGTCATGAGTTACCAGCCATGGCCACTCGGCTACCGCGGTCGCCCAGATTAGAGCAGAAAAAGAACATATTTACACCAGGGGTGACCTGCAACGAGCAATTTTACGGCCCGGCCTAACCTTGGGTTGGTTTTGAAAATAATCACTGCGAACAAAATTTCTCCCGAAGAAGGAAAGATAGTAGTAAAGAAGAGATGTTATGTGTCCCGAGGTTAACATTAAATTTCTCTTATTCTTTTATGCATGTTTATTATTATGTACAATTCAAAACACGATATACATTATTATACGAATAATTAGCATTAATTAATAAAATTAATTATTAATAACAAATACTTAATTAAATTGTACGTACTATATACATAGGATTATAATCAATCGAAGAAAAATCAAGGACTTTGGGGAAGGTTCGGACCCGAGGAGCCCCCTTCCCCCTTGTGTGCGCCGCTGACGTCACACTGTAAGGCAACACGAGGGCTTTTGGCGACAGACCTCGTAATTTTGAACCATAGTCAAATGACGAGGTCACCTGAATTGGTCAAATGACTGGCACCCCCTCTCCTAACTTCCACACCACACGTTTGAGCTTCGACATATTTAGCGTGTATCTGTCCCTTTTACACAGCGGGATTTCAGTGGCACCAACACTCTCCAGCCACGAGTTCGTGACCATACTCACTAGCTATTCGCGGTTGAATATATTCCTTATGCGTACGGATTAATCTTGCTTCTTAAATTGCTCCCCTTCCCAATTCAGACGCACATTCATATTCACAAAAAGGAAATTTTTGATCGGAGCATCCTGTGTTGTTTTACAAATGTTCGTATTCAAATGCTGGTTCGTGTTTTATCAAGAGCGCTGCGACTTTTGAACTGTATTTATGTTTATTACGAAACGGTGCTATCGCACGCAGTTGCAAGATGGAAGCTACAACAACTGAAGCGGAGGGTTACATCGAAACATTGACGGAGATGCTCAGTCGGCGGATGGCGTTCGCGACAAAAAATAGATACAATTACGGACAGAACATCCTGTATTTAGAAAAGCAGAACCGATTTGACAAAGGACGAAATTTACATACTAAGAAATTAATGTAGCATGTGATGGAGAGAGAAAAAAACCTGTATGCAAGGGTCCCAGAGTTGCCAGAAACTTATGCAGTAAAGTTGCACGAAGAGGGGTACAAAGTAACGAATCAATTTTCACTTGCAGTTCATAAATATAATTTTTTAATTAGGAAAACTGTTTTAAAAAAAAACGTTAAAAAGCTTTAATTATTTAATTCATTTAAAATACATTCAAATTCTTTCTGCTAAGTATCGTGATCTGCAGTGTCTTTTTTATAAATTTCTAAATTATATTGAAGCATTTGTGACGATGGAATGAAATCAACGCAGCAAGTCCCTCATTCTTCCAAAGTCATTATAATTCTGATAATTGACTCAAACAGTTCGAGGCACATTCGATTCCCCTTAATTTTGTCTTTTTTGACGTCACTCTAGGAAATGCCCTTTCTACAGTGGCATTACTAATGGGTAGGATGCAAAGCTTTAAAGCAAATATAGCTAAATCTCTCAAAAATGGATTTCTAACTGCGTCTTTTATATTAAAAATGTGTCACCAAAATAATTCTCCATCATTTAAAAGCTCAGATTCAGATAGAAAAACGTCTTTCAACTGCATGTTAAAAATTTATCTCCATTGATTCTCCACAACATATAATTTAGATTGGTCTGCTAATGCTAAAGACATATATATATATATATACACTGGTGTGCAAAACTTAAGCAACAATGTAAAAATTTAGCAGATAGCCATGAAATTGCAGAAAAGGAGGTCTAGAGATCAGTACAGGGAACACATAAGTCAGTAGAAACGTCATGCGTATGCAAATATCAGGAACAAAACATCAGAAGCGATGTGAGCGTACGCAAAACGCGTGATGTCGGCGCGCGCGGCTCAACAGTAGAATAAAATGAAGGACGGAGACGCAATTCAACATATTCGCTGCAAGTGCCAGTGAGTCAGTTCGTGAAATATGGCTAGAAGAAATCACCTGTACGACTTCATACGTGAACAATGATCGGAAAGCTGGAGGAGGGGCGTACTGTCAGCAGCGTAGCTGCAGAGTTCAGAATCAACTAAAGTGCCGTTTCGCGTTTGGAAAGTGTTCCAAACCACAGGTACAGCTGTTAGAAAAGTTGGTGGTGGCCGCTCGAGGACGACAACTGCAGGGGATGACCGATATATCATCCTTCAGGTGAAAATAGGTCGACAGCAGTCAGCAAGCGACATTGCTCAGAAACTCTACAGCAACGGGTCGACAAGTGTGGCGGTTTACTGTGGCCAGACGCCTTCACAAAGTGGGCCTGTTCGCCCGCCGTCCTGAACGCTGTCTCCTGTTGAAAGTTGGCCACCAAAGCCACCGTTTACAGTGAGCCAGAGAGCACAAAGACTGGACAACTGATCAATGGAGTCAAGTCCTCGTTACGGACGAGAGTCGGTTCAGTACCAGGGCAAATTGTCAATGCGGAAAGGAGATGGGACCCGGTTTTTTTTACGCTAACATCAAGGAAAGAAAATTGGGGTGGCCCCGGGGGTTTTCCCCCGGGGAGGTTTTTTATGTTGAACCGAACGAGCTTAAACATTTTGGGGACAGGGGGCCCGAAACCGGGGCCCGCTATTGTGAGGAGGTACTTTCCCCCATGGGGTTTTTTTTTTCCGAGGTGCCATTGGCCCAGACTTCCTTTTATGGATAAAATTACACGGCCACTGCACTCTTCCCGTTGAGGAGCTGCGGGGAAAGAAAAAGATATCATCGAATGGTTTTGGCCAGCGTTCCCCCTTGATTTAAATCCCATGGGAAACATGTGGGGGTCCCGGGGGAGACGTATTGCCCCCGCTTACATCATCCGGAGAATTCCCCCAACAACTCAAACAGATGTTGTTTGGGACGGATCCAATTTCCAAAAAAATTTTGCACCAGTTTTGGTTCTCAGTAGGGAGACGGTGCAAAACCATTGTAGTAAGGGGGGATATACCAAAAGGAACATCTGCTTGTTGTTTTTCCCCGTTGATAGACAATCATGAGTCAGGATCCCGCGTTAATGTTTTTTTTTTTATTTGACCCCCATACCGATGCGTAGTTTTCCCTTTTTGGGCCCCGATGCTTTCGCCACCCTTTTTACGTACATAATACTCCCCTTTATTTCAGAATTCCCTAGTTCTCTCAGAGGGGATTTTTGTGAAGTTATGGCAATAAACCCACCTTTTTAAGTTTTGACCCCAGTGTATATATATATATATATATATATATATATAAAAGACGATTTAAATTTTTAAAAAAACCGGGGAAAAATTTTTATTTTTTTTAAAAGTTCCAAAATTTAAAAAGGGGATTCGGTTTTTTAAATTTCGCTCATATAAAATTTTTGGAAAAAACCTAAATTTTTTGATCTGTGACTTTTTTTAGTAGATTTTTAGAAATTATTTTACTTTTGCTTGTCAGTTTATTCAAAAAAGACATCCATAAGACTTCAATAGGCAAAAAAAAGCTTAAAAACCCTCGTCAATTTTGGGGTTTCCCGGCTTTGGGAGAAAAATTTTTCCCTTCCAAAAAAGAGTAGGGGGAAAACTTTTAACCTTTCAGAAATTTTGTAATGATCAAAATAATGACTTTAAAAGGGAAAAAATCCACCCCAAATTTGCAAAAATTGAAAACAGTAAAACAATATTTAATTCTATTCTTGTTTTAAATTTTTTAAGTAAATGGATGGGTAAGACAAGTAGTTGTTTGGGAAAAGAGTGAATCTTTTCCCAAGGGGGGAAACGGAGAATATTGGGGCCCCTTGAAAAGCCAGTTTTTGGACCCCCCCCTAAAAATTTACTTGGGGGCCAGTCAGGCTTTGAGCCCAAAATTAGGGGCCCCCCTCGCAATGCGAGGGTGTACGTTCCCGGAATGTCGGTAAAAACTTTTCCCAAAAAGGGATTTAAACCCAGATTTTTAGCACATAATTTATTTAGATACAAGTGCTTATTTTTGTCATTGTATGAAATTTTTTTATAAGTCCAGTGATGCAACGTAATTTAAATTTAAAAATAGATTTTATTTTTTTTAATTAAGCAGTCCCGTTGATGATAATTATACAATTTACTTAGTTCTATAAGAATTTGTCCTTCCCAATTATTTTTCCAGTTTAATATTTAGAGAAATTCTCCCCCAAGCCTATTTTGTAAGAATATTAATGTTTCATTTTTTTTTATGCTTCTATGGGGATTAGATGGGAATCCCATTTTTTTTTCTACCTCTTGAAAGGGGAAAAAAAGAGTGGCGGGAATTTGGGCCCCGGGCCAGACTCGGGCAGTGGCGAGGGAGGAGGGAAATTTAAGCTTTTCGTGTCATTTCAGATTGGTGAAAAAAACTGAACTCCATCTTTTCTTTTTGGGGGCCGTTACTATTTTTTTTTTTTTCCCCAACTTGATCCAATATTTTTTTATATTTGAAAGTGCAAAAGTAGCTGGATTCCCTTTAAGTGAAGAGCATTAAACCCCCGAATAAAAAAGAATAAAAACAGCAGGGGAAAATTTTTAAAAAAAGAAAAATTTGCGAAAAAATGCACGATCTGGCAACACTGAAGGCTCCTCCATTCAAAAAAACCGCCGCCACCAAACCCAAGACCTGCCTTTTGATATCTAATTTAACAAAACGCCCGTAGTCTTGAAAAAAAAAAACGACTCTCACGATATGAATTAGGGTATTTGGGACAGCAGGGGATAATGAACTTTTGGGGGACCGCTTGGGAAAAATAAAACCGCCAAGTAAATTTCCCCGGGGTTGCGCAGAAAAATGCGCGTAAGTTCCGATGCATCCTCTCGATAAGGGAGGGGGGCGGGGGCGGGAATTAGTGATGTCTACAGTCGTCGACTTCGGTTCGTTTGAAAGTGCAAGTAAAGTACAACCTTGTGTGACCGCTGGAGAGTTTTTTTAGAAGCTTACGATTTCTTTCAATTCACAGTTTTTTGCGAATTCGAAAGAGTAGGTAAAAAGAAAAAAAAGAGAGAAAACAGCACAGGTTTCCAAATAGACTTTTTGGTGGGGAATTTAAAAATTTTGATTGATTTTTTCTTTTAATTAACGCCGCACAGGGCCCGGGGTTTTTTTCATTGTAAGGTGACCAGTTTTTTTTTACAATGAAAAGGAGGACGCGCGCGCGAAAAATTTAAGAACAAGTTACAAAATAAATATAAATGAAACATTTTATTAACTCAAATAAAAAAAACCCAATTACACTTGATTATTTTTAATTTTTTTTTTCTTAAAAAGAGTATTTTCCCATTTAAAGATTGTTTTGTCAATATATCATTTTCAATACATTGGGAAATTTGGGGCAAAAAAAAAACCTTCACAATGAATTTAAAGAAGTACTGCAAAAAAATATCAACATTCAATCTTATTTTCACTTTTCCAAGCGGCCGTAAAGGGGTGGTAAGGTAGGGTCGTGGCTGGTTTTGTCACGAGTTCGAGCCCAATAAACCGAAGACCCACCGTGCAGGGCAAAAGCCAAATCTGTCAAGCCGGAAAAAGTCCTCCCGTTGGTGTGGTAGGAAGGGGGGGAGCTCAGGTGTCGTCCACGTCAAAAAAAACGGTTCAAAAAGTGGGCCGGGGCAAAAAACCCCCCGGAGCTGAACAGTGCGGGGGTTTATTCACCACACAACTGAAGACAAAGATAATGTGGAAAAGAGCTATTTTTTTGAGGAACTGGATGCACTTTTGGGGATCAGGGCCAAAAAAACGATATTAAAATTGTACGAGAGGATGCAAAGGCGAAAAATTGGGAAAGAAGTTAGCGAATTTAGGGGGAAAATTTTTGGGAAAAAGTAGTCTTCCGGGGATTTATCAAATGATAATGGGAAAAGGCTAACGATTTTTCAGCTGATCTTAATATGGTTCCCCAAATTTTTCTTTTTTCCTGACTTTCCTTCCTAGTGGAAAATACGGTAGGAGACTACCAAAATGGATGTCGGAAAGGAAGATCCACTACAGAGTAGATATTCAACATTCGTCAGGTTTTGGAGAAAACAAGGGAATTTGGAATTGACACGCATTACCTTTTATTGATTTTAAAACCGCTTATGATAGCATCAACAGAAAGGGGCTCTTATTGCAGCCATGAAAGAGTTTAAAATCCCTGACAAGTTATTAAGGCTGATAAGCCTAACATTAAGTGAGACAAAGATCGTAGTCAAGGTGCAGAATGATCTTTCGGACCCATTGGAAATAAAAAAGGGCGTTCGACAGGGAGAGGCACTGGCGTGTCTTCTATTTAATATAGCATTAGAAAAAGTGGTTAGAGATTCCAAATCAATACCAGAGGAAATATTTTTAATAAATCGATATAGTTGTTGGCTTTTACTGATGGCATTGATAGCATCGCTCAAACACCCATTGCTCTAAGACAGGCGAAAAAGAAACCCTCACGATGGGACTGAAAATCAAGGAGAATAAGGCCAAGTACATGCCTTACACTAAATCATGTTTTAACAATTACCATTTTAGAAATTGAAGAGTATAGCTTTGAAGTTGTTGACAGCTTCACTTATTTAGGCTCAGAAATTAACAATAGAAACGATTGTATTACTGAAATCCAAAAGAGAATTACTATGACTAATAAATGTCTTAATGGAACACGAAAATATATGAAATCAAATTTAATCAAAAGAAAAACAAAGGTTCTATTGTATAAAAGTCTTTTAAGATCAGTATTAACTTATGCATGGGAAACTTGGTCCATGTCTCGAACAGATGAGAACATGGTAAGTATCTACGAAAGGAAGATTTTGAGATTTATTTTTGGAAGAATTCAGAAAAATGGAGCTTGGCGAAGAAGATCCAATTTAGAGCTCTATCGATCATATAAGGAATCTGACCTTGTTAACTTCATCAAAATACAACGAATTAAGGTATTCGATTTTACAAAAGCGTATAAATGGATAATATTTATGATAATTAGTGTCACTTAGATTAGAAAATGTATATAAAATTGTTTTAAGAATAGTGTTCAAATTCAAAATAATGTTCAAATTCGTAATTCATTCGTTAGCGTATTTCAAAACTTCGATTCAATTTCGATTCGTACAAAAAATGGAAAAATTAAGGCTCTTACCTGCCAGAAGGATGAGGCGACGCTAAAACACACGACCAGTGGGATGGAGGGACAAACGTTTATTTAGAAACAAACAAGACAGACAGGATTACTATATACACTTGAAAACAAGCGACTGCATCGCCGCTGAACTAGAGTTACAACACACTCTCCCCCGAATGACTAGGGGGTTCATTCAAAATCTGCTACAATTTCAAAATACGCAGAAAAATATTAAATATACGCATTACAAGTAATTCACATACAAATTCAACATATATAAATTCAAACAATTACTTAACTAAGAAATCATTCATTAACTTCAAGGTTATGTAACAATTGTACAGATCTTTTAATAATTGAATTCTGTGTTTTTATCTTACAAGAACAAGAACGTATTTTACCATCCCTGCCAGGAAATTCATCAGCAACTTTAACTCGCTTCCAAAAATGTCTAGGAAATTTTTCATCATTAATTAGTACAACATCATCAATTTTAAACTCTTTAATTTCGCCTGTAGGTTTAACACAATGAGCAGATTTAAGCATGAAAATATATTCTTTTGACCTTTTTGTCCAAAACATTTTAAAGTAATCTTTCCGGAAAATTTAAAACCCTTTTAAATTGAATTTTCCTGTTGGGTAAGTTATAATCAAAATTAAGCCTGGCGGTGGTAGACTATTCACTCTACCCCCAAAATCATATGAGATGGAGTAAGAGGTTTGGTTCATTAAATTAAAAATATATCGGGTTGGAGGGAAAGTTCTGTCGTATTTTAAAAAAAAATTTGAATGCATTTATAAAAATATGTGAATATTAATTAATTATATATGCTCCTTATTTTTTACAACTTGCTGCCATCTTTCGGGTAACATATAAATTCCTATTTTGTAAAATTCTCGTCCTTGGAATTAAAATAGTCAGCAACTGCCTTAAAACACTTTCAAAAAACACTTTTTCGTTAGATAATTTTGCAGAGATCTGAACAGGTAATAATCAGATGGTGGTCATGAATAGGGTGGATAAAGGATTTCCCCCACCCCAACGTTTTCAGTTTTTGTTGTGTCACCATTGCGTATGTGGTCGAGGGGTTATCGTGGTGGAACACTATTCCTTTTTTGGAGGCAATGCTGGCCTTTTTTTTTTTGATAGCTACATTTTATCCCAATTTATTGCAGTAGAGATCCGCGTTGATGGTTTTCCCCGTTTCACAACTCGTAGTAAAACTGGGCCTTTCCCCGTTCCACCACAAACAAAGCAGACTTTTCGTTGATGGATACTTGGTTTTGCAACTGTTGCAATGATGTTCCTGGTTTGCAGTAAGATTTTTTTTTCTTAATATTCTGTAAAGAATCCCCTTTTCATCTCAGTAATCAGCTTGTCCAAAAACGGCTCCAATTTTTTAATCAATGTGATGAACACATTCTTTCACGTCAAAAATTCTTTTCCGTTAATTCATGGGAATCAAACCTTGCAACACAAACCCCAAAATTTAATGTGATCTCCCAACAGAGTTGTATGATGAATGCCAAACTCTTCTGCAATTTCTTGACTTGTTAAATGTGGATTATTTTCCAACATGGATCGCAAAACATCATTATCGATCTTGGATGGTCATCTAGATCGGTTATTTTCTTGGAGGCTCAGTTCCCCGGAACGAAATTTGCTAAATCATCTTTGATAAGTACGAACATTTACAATATCTTTTCCAAATACCGCACATAAATTTTTACATGCAACCGATGCGTTGCTTCCTTTTTGGAATTCATACAAAATGCAGTGTCATAAATGCACTTTATCTACTGACACGTTTTTCACTTTAAATATTACAAGTAAATGATGAACGGTAAAAAAGGACTCTTTTTATATTATACAGCATCTAAAAAAACAACAACAAAAAATCCGAATGACTCACTAGCCAGATGTTTTTTTTATTTACAACATAAATCACCTGCCTATTTAAAATACGACAGAACTTTCCCTCCAACCCAATATATGTAAGAGGGCGAGAGTTGAACACTCCTTCAATTTCAATTAAAAGAGTCTCCAACTCATCGCGAAATAAAGTTGTTCTTCCCACAGTCTTTCGTAAAGCAAGCTTTACTGTTCGAATGAGTCTTTCGTAAAAGCCACCCCACCAGGGTGCTCGTTCGATGCTAAACTGCCAGTAGATTTTATGGGAGGCGTAGAACGCTTTCACTGTATAGGATTGCTGATAACCTTCCACAAGTTTTTCAGTTCAAGTTCGGATCTTTTAAAAGTTTTTGCGTTGTCAGTCAAGATTTTTGAACACAGTCCACGACGACTAATAAAACGTCGAAGTGCTAATAGACACGTTTCAGTTGTAAAGTTGTTCACTAGCTCTAAGTGAAGAGCTCTCGTAACAGCACACGTAAATAAAACAATGTAGTGTTAATTCTCGTCTTTTGTGTAGAGAGGGCCTCCAAAATCTATTCCAACTACAGAAAATGGAGCTGTCTGCTCTACACGAAGAGCTGGTATCGGAGCGGTAACTTGAACACCTGAAGTCGAACTAAATCTGTTGCATAGCACACATTTTTTAAAGATGTTTTTCACAGTCTGTCTCCTCTTAATGAGCCAAAATCACTCTCTATATAATTTCTAGTAGAGTCTCACTAATACCACCGTGAAAAACCTTTTCGTGAGAGTCTCGCACTATTAAATTTACGAAGTAATGCTTGGCCGGTAAAATAATAGGGTGTTTTTGTAAATAAGAGAATTTAGATTTTTGCAGTCTTCCACCTACACGTATCAGTTCATTTGTATCAAGGAAAGGATTAAACTCTAATAGTAGTAATTTGCTTGCACGTAAACAATTAACTTCTTCGGCGAAAGCATCTCTCTGTACTAATTGAATCCAAAATTTTTCGGCACCATCGATTTCTTCTGTTGTTAATTCGTCGGATCGTTTATTTAATCTATTGCGAATGTTATGCACAAAACGAAGCACCCAACTAGTAACTCGCAATAATTTCTCTGCAGGCTGCTAAATTTTGCTTAAATTAATTACTGAGGCTGTGTTTAATTCACATGCGAATGTAAACCTTTTTTTGGGTTTTACATTGGTCATTTGGGAAGAAAAGCCCAAAACCCAAGTTTTTGGGCCCAAAAGTTTTTTTCCGTCGTGCGAAGCCATTTAAGACCATGCATCCAAAATTGGTTGTTAATAATTGTCTCGAGATTCGCTCCAAAAAAACAAATCTCCCGGGTTTTCTCCCCCGCAATGATCCCAATAAACGGATGGGAATTTGTTTGGGATTTCTATTACCCTATTCGAAAAAAATTTCCTTAATTTTTAAAAATTTTTTCCCTAAACCAATGGAGAGCAAAGAAGAAATAAACCCAAAGGAAAAATTTCAAAAAGGGAATTTTAAATTTGAAGAAAATTTAAAACTCAAATTAAAACTCTCCCAAAATTTCCAAAAAAAAAAGGGGGGTTTAATTTTTGAGAGGAGAAACGGTTTTTTAGCAGTTATAAATCTCGTTTAAATATCTTTGGGGGGGACATAACAAAATATGCCATCCCAAATGTTTTTGGGCCCGCAAAAAAATTAGTTAAAATAGCAAACCCTTCCCCATTCAAAGGGATATGGAAAATATCTTTTTTTCCCAAGGTTAAAAATCAAGAGAATACAAATTTGGGAGCGCCCCAAATTTCTATTTGTTTTTAACCGGTGGGCAATTCTTCATCCCAGCCGAGCCCCTTTAAAATTTTTTAAAAGGCTTTTTATTATTAACACAAAGGGGGAAAAAAAATATGGGATCAAATATTTTTGCTGCTTTTTTTAAGAACACAACTTTTCCCAAATTTCCCCTTTAAATTTTTAATTAACCCAAGAACAGTTGGCACAAAATTTTAAAATGCATCATTATTTAAATTTCCCAAAAATTCCTAAAACTTTTAAGGACCCCCAAAACCCATTCACCTAACCCTTATACCGTTTTTATTCCAAAAATTTTTTTAATTTTAAAATTTGTTTAAATTTTCATAAATTCAATTAATTTTTAAAATTTTTCAAGCGTTTTTGGGAAAGATCGAAAGTTTTATTAACGGATTCGGATGAAACGAAAGGTCGTAAAACATATAAAGGGAAGTATTCAGCATTTAAAAAGTTTCTCTATAATCTTCCTTATATTTTCTTGAGGGAATTTTAACCCTCCTCCAAGAACAAAAGGACCGGTCACCCCAAGGGTCCATTCATTCTCATTTTTTTTTAAAGGAAAATTTTCCCACTTGGAAACCAAAAATTTTAAATAGCCGCACCCTTTAAACTTTTCCCAAACCTTTAAAAAATGCCCCAAAATATCACTAAAAAACGTTTCATATTCGTGAAATCGCAAAAAAATCTTTATTCAGGATTCAGGAAGGGGAAACCCGGGTAAAGGCACTCATTCAAAGATTTACAGTCTGTGGCTTTTTTTTCAGAACCCCAAAAGGAAAAAATGGGGGAACTTCGACCTTCGATGGGGGAACATCACCCCCCATTCATTCTGTTTTATGGTCCGAACAGGGGTAGGACAAGTAAATTGGTGTGACAAGTGCACATGGCCATGGGGTCATTGTTTATTGTCTGACCTGGGGAAACGCCGACACCCGGCCCCCGGGGAAATTTTAAAAGGTCGGAAACCGGGAAACCCCCTTGACAATAGGCGAAGCCCCGTATGAAAAAAATCCGTCGCCTCGGCCCTTGGGCGGAAAAAATGGGAGAAGAACCCAGGTGGTGTATAGATAAGGGGTTTCGAAATTGTAAGGGAAAATGGCGGCCCCCCAATTTCCAGATGGACCAGGGGAAAAAATTTTTTGTGTTTGCCGCACAAATAGTAAAGAATGTGGCCCGGGGGGGGAGGGGGAGACCTCTTTTTTCCTGCCAATGAGGGAAAAGACGGGGGGTGGGGACCCGCCCCGGTGTTTAAAAAAGGGAAATTTTTTTTGGGGAGAGAGGAGAGCCCTGGAGGGGGAAAAATTGAGAGGAACCCGGATGGAGAAAACTGGGGGAGCCCCCGAAAAGGGATTGGCGGGGGTGCTTTCCGGGAAAAAGGTTGGAACTCCCCTGAGATAGACTGACTGCAAAGGCTTGGCATATAACCGTGACTTTATAACCTAAAGTGTAGTATAGTATGGGGGACTTAAAAACCTACGGGAAGGGAAAAAATTACTGCCCTTTTAAATTTTAAAAATTAAAACTTGAAATTTTTCTTTGTTATCTACCACGACGTTAAAAACTTTCTAACCGTTGGGGGGTTCAATCAGGGCTTTTAATCAACTTTGGCCGATATCAGAACCCCGAAATTTTAGGTTGGGCCCACCCCCAAAATAGTAGTTTTCAATTTATATTTAATTGATTGGGGCGTCATAATAAATGTTTCAAAAACCGAAAAAAAGGTATCGAATATGCGAAAAGTTTCTGGTGAGGGAAGGGATAATTTATGAAAATATTTGGAATATAAATTGAAAAGGAACGTTATTTGGAATTGATTGGATAACCTTTTCTTGGGGGAATTGATCATATAGAACTGAGATTAGAGGTAGGCACATTTTTTTTTATTCAAATTTATTGTTTAAAGAATTGTTTAAATTTAAAAATGGATTTTGAAAGAAAGAGAAAAGGAAAATTTTTTTTACGCATTTAACAAAAATAGAATTTACTTTAAGTGGGTTTCTGGGGAATTTAATAAAGAGGCAAAATTCGGGGGTTTTTGAGCTTAAAGTCTCAGCTCAAAAAAATTAAAAAAGATTTGATTAAAGCGATAAAATACAATTAAAAATTTAAAAAAAAAGAAAGGGCCTGACATATCATCTTTAAAAGAATATAAAGATAAGTATAATTTTAAAAAATTAAAAACTATGACAAATAGAAATATTATCTGAAAACGAAAATTAGGAAAACAGCCCAAAAAAGTTAATGGGAAAATTACTATTTTTTTTTAGAAACGTATCAAAAAACTTTTAAAATTACCTAAGTAAACAAAACCCCTTTCGGTGTTGTAGTGATTTCTCTACTTTTGGGAATTTTTTTGGGTTGCGATTCATAACAATGATTCGTTAACAAAAGTTGAAAAGTTTACATATCTAAAACATATCTTGAGGGAATTGCTTTAAATGCAGTTTCGGGATTTTCGCTTACAGATCAAAATTATGATGCATCGATAAAACTATTAAAAGAAAGGTTTGGTCGAACAGATATAATTATTTCATCTCATATGCATAAACTTTTATTAATTGATCCTGTAAAATCATGTTTTAATGTAACAGGTTTAAGAAAAATGTATGATTCAATAGAAACGCAGATTAGATCATTACAATCGTTGGGTGTGGCTACACAGGTACATATAATAATTTATTGTGTCCGGTAATTTTACAAAAGTTGCCTGAAGAATTAAATTTAGATTATAATCGTCAACGTAAAACAGATGAATTATTTGATATCAATGATTTAGTAGAATTCTTAAGAAAGGAAGTTCATTAATGTTAGTTAACCCTAAAAGTTCTAATATAAGAGAATATTCGTTTAAAAACAAAACGGGACAAAGTTATCAGTATAGATCTAACTATTCAAATGCGAAAAATAATGATTTTGCTAGCATTAAATGTAGTACCGCCGCTTTAGCCACGCATGTAGATTCGTATCAACATAAACATGAATCCAATCGGAAATTTGTTCCATGGCGAAACTTCCGTACTTCTTCCACTGATAGATTTGTAAATAATCAAAGTTGTATATTCTGCCCTCAAAATCATATGAGTGATGATTGCTGGCTTAGTACTACTGAAAAGAAAAAATCATTAATGGCTAAAGGGAAGTGTTTCATTTTTTCAGAATCATATAAGAAAATTCTGCAATAATAATTATCAAAAATGTAAAATCTGTGGTTCCTTTTCGCATAACTCTTTGATTTGCGCAAGTGGGCAGAGAGAAATGGGGGTGTCTTCCGGGGAACTTGTGACGGGGGTTCAACCAAAGCCATTTTGGTTCAATCACCCTCTGAAAAAAGGGGAAATTCTAGGGATATTGCTACGACGTCTCTGGTTTCTCTCTCTGCTAAAGAAAAGAAAAATAACGTATCCAATTCGGTAATTCACACATGCACAAAGAACTCAAAATTCCAGCCCTCACTTCCAGAATTAAAATACTAGCCACTACGTTCCTTAATCAAGTTGCCACGCACCCCAACAGCCTCATCAACATCCAGTCATTTGTAGACATTCAAGGAATCCACAACATGCCCATCCAAACAACCCGCCTAAGAAGAAGATTCTAATCAGCATTCTCTCTCCATCCCGATAAAAAGGCAAGCTCGCATCACAAAACGAAGTTATCAGTATCAACGTTGAAAAATCTACTGCCATTATTTTCACAACTAAGCACTCCCTGCCACCACCACTCATCATGTACAACAAACAGATCCCCTGTTCTCAGGAAGCTAAATATCTCGGAATTATTTTCGTTACTCACCTAACATGGAAAAAACATATTTTATACGCTCGCGATAAGTTCCGGAAAATTATGTTTAAACTGTAACCCTTAATTGGCCGGAACTCATATTTAAGTATAGAAAACAAAGTGCTTCTCTATACAGCCATTATGCGCCCAATAATAGCCTACGCTTGTCCAGTATGGGGATATGATGCTAATACAAATGTTAATATTCTTGATACTCTACAAAATTCACTTATACGTATGATCGTCAAAGCTACAAGATACATGCGGAATGATGACATACGTAATGCTCTTAAAATTACTAGTTTTAAAACTCATATTCAGAATATTGCAATTAACTTTTTTAACGCTCTACCTGATACCAATAATTCTAATATGCAAAATTTAATTCCTTATACCCGCAATGATAATACCAAAAGGCCAAGAAGAATCCTTCTTGATTCATGTAATCCTCCTTAAACTTTTACTTTCATGCAATAATTTTTATTGCATCATAGTTTGCTAAAATTTCACTTTCTTAAATTTTTGTTAATATTTTTTCTTTTCTACCCCACTGGACAAGCGCCTTCCCATTTACTAAATCTCAGCCCCCAGGGCAGCCAATTGGAGTCACTGATCACTGTACCCAGCATCCAATCAGAGAGCAGCCTCTAAGCTCTCACTCAAGCCAAAAATTCTCCCAACGGAAATTCGGAACGGAAATTAGAATTTTCGGGTGCCAACGCCGAAGGCGTTTATACCCAGTGTGAGAAGAAAAGTAAAACAATGAGAGAAACTAAAAAATCAACAACCCCTCCAAAGGAGGGAGGAACGAACGCCGAGCAATCGGGCTGCCAGAACTAGCAGGACGCACACGAGCGACCCAGAACTAGATTACGCCGAAGCGGCACGAGTGGAGGAAGAACCAGGAAGGAATCGATCGCCAAAGGGGACCATGGGGGAGCGGAGAGGGGTGACAGTCAACAACTGAACTTGTCTCAATAGCAGTAGAGCATTTAATGTTGTTATAGGTGTGAAATTAAAAGTGTTGCTGTTGTGTTATGGTGGTTTTAGCGGGATTTCCATTTTGCAGTGGCGTATGCGGTGTTTAATTTAGAATGAGGATAAGCAAATAGTGTTTGTGCTCTAATAATTGGATTCTCGTGATTTTCAATTAATCTGAAAACGTTTCTAGATAGCTTAGTGATGAAACTAGATATCGGCTCCATATGTAGATCGTTGTGAATAACCTCATTTCTAACGTACCAAGGTGCGTTAGTCATGAGGCGTAGTATTTTATTTTGTATAACTTGAATTTTTTTCATGTGGGTGGCAGCTGCAGCGCCCCACACAGGTGAGGCGTAGGTGATAACTGGGCGCAAGATTTGCTTGTATAAAATAACTTTGTTTTCAAGGGATAGAGGAGACTTTCTCCCGATAAGGGAGATAGCTAAATGAATTCTACCCCAGAATTTTTCTGAGAGATAGTCGATATGATTTTTGTAAGTTAGGCGGCTATCAAAGTGTAGACCCAGGTATCGAACTACCGAGACCCACTGTATGTTGTCATCAAAGAGAGTGAGTTGGAAAGGGGGGTCGATGACTCCCCATTTCCTGAATATAATTGCTTGCGACTTATCGACATTAATAGCAATTCTCCATTGTGTGAGCCAATCTTGTAACTTATCAAGGAAGTGTTGCATATTTTTAAGAGTGTAATTGCGAAAGCATGGCGGAATCATCCGCGAACAGGCAGGTGGGGTGTTCTGGAAAGTCGTGAGTGTAAATGTTGTATAAACATGGGGACAAGGAACTACCCTGGGGGGTTCCAATTTGAACTTGTCCATTATTTGAGTATGTGTTATTTACACGAACCCTGAAGGTCCTGTTGTATAAATAATTGTGTATAATTTTAATTAGATATCCAGGGAATTTGAGTTTTATTAATTTGTGTAAGTGAGGCCATCATGCCACATCTTATCAAATGCTCTCTTAACGTCTAAGAAAACACCAACAGTGTAGAATTTGTTTGCGAAACCTTCGTTAATTATATTTGTAACTCGTATAAGTTGGTGTAGCGTTGAATGGCCCTCCCGGAACCCGCATTGTTCCGGGGAATGCAATCTATGGCTTTGCAGTGCGACTGAATTCTCCTTAAGATAATTCTTTCGAAAACCTTAGCAGTGGTACTTAATAAGGAGATAGGCCTATAATTTTGACTAAATTTATGATCCTGATTTGGCTTGGGCAGCATAACCACGTTTGCTTGCTTCCACAGTGTAGGAAAGCGATTTTTAATGAGGCATTGATTGTAAATTTTTTGGTTAAGTGTGTAATAGCATTTAAAGTAAGATACTTAAGTGCGATATTAGGTATTTGGTCGGGGCCCGCAGCTTTTCTAAAAATTCTCCCAACTTTCGACCCAGATGAAGCACCGAAGCCACGCCTCCCGGATTCCATCGTCCAACCAATCGCCGTCATGCCACTCAGCAGAAAGGAAAACTCCACTATCGTTGAGGACTGTTTTACAGTCCAGATGCCCAAAGGAAAACGCCTATTCAACAAAACGAAGTTCATCCCCGGCTCCAAGGTAGGAATCGAAAGCCTTCATGAAAACGTTTCAGATTCGCCTCTGTTGAAACGAAAAGCAGTTTCCTCCTTCCCTCCAGTGACGTCATTCCGGAACGCGCCCTTCCTCTCCCCCTCCACTCGGGGAATGCAGCCCATCTACGGCTCCCCAGTTGCTAGGGGAACGCCTTTTTTTCCGTGACTTTCATAGAGTCACACCTTCTCTCTCTTTTCTTTCTGTTTCGTTACAGGTACACAGATGGAGAATAAGGGCTTTATAGCGTTGCCTCTCCAAAACAAATTCATCCTCGAAAACCGAAAGGTGTTCAATGGCGCTGTATGTTAGATGGTGGCGCAAATAAATCTTTTATACTGAGGGAAGTCGTTGAGTTATTGGATTTAAAGGTTGTTGATCAGGAGGCGTTAGTTATTTACACTTTCGGAAGTGAAGCCACCGAGAAACGCACTTATGATATAGTTGAAGTAACGTTACAAAATGTACAAACTAATAAGCATATTAAAATACAAGCGGTTGTGTTATTGATTCGATCACTTCAGCTAGAATTCGGATTCCATCGAAATTTTTAAGAAACATTGCGTTGGAAAGGGGAATCGAGTTGGCGGATAATAGTACCTCTGAAAGGATTGATGTTTTGATTGGTTCGGATTACATTTCAGAAATCTTAGGTGAAAGGAACATTAGAATCAGCAAAAGATTAATTGCGGTTGATAGTATTTCTGGATATTTAATACAGGGAAAGGAAGATGAAGTTAATTGTAAGGATATATTTGCTATATAATCATTTAATCGTAGAGAATGAAGAGTTCGATTTTGATAGAGTAAGGAATTTGTGGTCATTATAGAAACAATTGGGATAAATCCGGATAATGAAGTGCCTCTGTCAGATAAATTTTGATAAACAAATTTTGAAATCATTCGAACAAAAAATACGGTGTATAGAAACAAAAGATATGAAACTCGATTGTTGTGGAAGGAAGATAGTAGGGAATTAAAAGGTAATTATGAAATAGCAAAATGTCGCCTACTCGGTTTAAGTAAAACGTTTGAGAAAAACGAGGAATTATATTTAAAATACGATGAAATCATAAAGGAATATTTAAGGTATCCGACTACGTTCGGAACCGTGATTTTAAAAAAGCGCATAAATGGATAATTTTCATGATATTTAGTGTCACTCAGATTAGAGAATACATGCATAAAACTGTTTTAAGGACATTTTGACAAAAAAATTATTTAAATACAATATTTTGGCAAAAAATTAACTTAGAATAATCTTTTTTCAACATGTTCTTTTGTGAAAAATGCTTCTATTATAATGATATTTTGCCTGTATATAGCTCAGACCTCTCTACAGAGGCTCAACAATGATTTTTGAAAAATTCACATTATTTTCAGAGTTACCACCAATTGAAATAATTATCGGCGTTTTTTTCTTAAAATTGCTCCCCTCTGCTGTCATAAAATACGAATAAACCTTCTAAGTTATATATTACAAAAATTCTAGTTGAGCCTCTGTAGAGAGGTCTGAACTATATACAGGCAAAATATTATTATAATAGAAGCATTTTTCACAAAAGGAGAACATTTTGAAAAAAGATTATTCTAAGTTTTTTTTTGGCCAAAATATTGTATTTAAATAATTTTTTTTTTGTCAAAATGTCCTTAAAACAATTATATACATGCATTTTAATCTAAGTGACACTAAATATGAAAATTATCCATTTATGCGCTTTTGCAAAATCACGGTTCTGAACGTAGTCGGATACCTTAAAGGATGGTATTATAGAGAGGGTGAACCTGGATTTAGATCAAAATATCAACACGGGATATTTTCTTCCACATCACGCTGTAGTGCGCAAACAAAAGGATAGTACAAAGGTTAGAATAGTTTTCAATGCATCATCAAAAAGTAACGGTGCGTTATCGTTAAACGATTGCTTAGAGAGCGGACCAAATTTAAATCCCGATTTACTTAAAATCATATTACGGTTCAGATTACACAAAATTGCATTTTGTGCAGATATTCTGCGCGCTTTCTTAGAAATAGAAATCGTCGAGGAAGATCCGCAATTTTTAAAATTTTTATGGATAAAGAAAAGGGGGGCCTAATCTCGATCTCAGCACTCATAATGTAGAAACTTTTCGCTATACACGAGTGACTTTTGGTGTCAAATGCAGTCCATTCTTACTTTCCGCTGTCATAAGACTGCATGTAGAAAAATATATATAAAAAAAATGGCAGTTATAGAGACTGCCGATAGAAGTGAAAACTTAGAACTTCTAGTATCAAAATTTGAAATTTCATAATGTTTGAATTAAAATTATCAACATCAATCTGGTTTTCAAATCTATTGACACTCCGAGCAACAATTGTCGCATGCTTATATGTTTTTTTATTATTCAAATATATTACGGGCTGTACAAGATCATGACAAAATATAAATACAATTCAATTGAAATAAAAATTAATATACAATCATATTATTTATGGATAGTATTCGTATTTACTTAAATTTCAATGTACTTGATTTGTAACATTATTTTAATTGTTTGCATCATTGTCATCATTAATTTCAACATTACTTAGACTTTTTGTACTTTCAATTATTTCATTTTGTTCTAAAAAAGATACAATAGGCTTATGGTAACTAAAGTAAGAAAGGAAAATGTTTGATTTAAATTGATCTCTAAGTATCACGCGTAAAAACCTCATGTGGATCGTCGTTTTATATTTTGTAGTCCTGAGTTTTCGATCATTGGACATATATTTAAATTAAGTGTTTCATTTAGAAATTCAATAAATGATAGATTTTTATCATCTGCAAAGTTAATATTGAAGTCTCCACTAAAAATCATCGGTACATTATCCTATTTTTCGCCAAATCTTTTTTCGAGTATTTTAGAACCTTCTTTTGTATAAATCATCCAATTTTTGAATAAAAATTGTTGTATCAGTCTCATAGATTTTCCAGGAGAAATATAAACGGCAACCATTAATATGTATTGCCCATTCTTTCATGACAATATTTTTTCGTAATTTCTAATAATAAAATCGAATGAGATATAAAATTATAGATAATCATTTTGCAAAAAATAGCAAAGCACATATTTTATTTTTGACAATTTAAATTAATAAATAATGATTTCGAAATATTAAATTTTTAAATAAAATAAAATATTTAATGAAATTAAAGTCGGAGCCGTTTTCATTATTTTAAACTAAAGATTTTAATGATATAAGGCAGGGGTGTCCAACACGCGTGCCACACATGGCCCGCCAGTACGTAAGTTGCGGCCCATCGACTCTTTTTAAAAAAATTTTAAATTCCGGGTTTTTCATTTTGAAATTTCTTTGAGGAGAAATTTATATATATATACTAGCGGTCCCAATAGACGTTGTCCTGTACACACGTTTTAAATCCAAAAATTACTAACTTTTTTGAATAAGTTGTAACAATTTGGACCGTTTTGATGAAATTTTTTATAAAGAAATTATTACAATAACTGACACTATCACATGTACAGTTACCACAATTCGACCTATCTATTGCGTGTGAGTATGTGTTTACAATTAACTAAGTTGAATATAGAAGCTATTCTGTGTGACGAAGCCTATCTCTTTCCCCTATTTTCCAACAGATCCCTTGCCGACAGAAGCTGTGAAAATTCCAGGAATTTCCCTAATTGCTGGGAAGGAATTTCGTAGCTGGGTGGTCGAGTTTCGGCACCTTTTTTACCCAGCTGACCGGACTGTCAAAAAGAGGCGCCTTATCATTGTGTGTTCATTTTCCCAGAACTCGGAGGCGACGTCGCAACTGAGAACATACAAATGTACATCCAGCCTTGGCGTCTTTTGGGACTAGCGGAAACGAGACCGGATGTGGCGCGGCAGAGGGGTACGACGATCAAGGGAGCCGAGACCGGAAGGCGGCAGCAGGAGGATGGGGACTGAGGCCGACAAAGAGATGAGCGGTGGCTGACTAGGAGAAAGAGATGATATAAAACGGGCGAGAGAGTCCGGACGAAAAGAGACTGGATCTTTGAAGGGAGCGGTTCGGCCGTCCCTTGAGCGATAGGAAGAGCGATAACGAGCCCGCGAAGTACAGCGGTCTCCTGGCTTGAAAGGTCGAGGAAACAGGAGAGAGTACGGAAGAGACTCGAAGTGATTACGAACGAGCCCGCGAAGTACAGGGGTCTCCTGGCTGGGCAAATCCAGGAACGGAAGAGAGTGCGAAAGAGACTCGAAATTGATATTGAACTGTAATTAGAATATACCCTTTTATTTATTATTTTGATGATTTTCATGTTGAAATAAATAGTTAACCCAGAGCTGAGAGAAGTCATTACATCTGAATAGAAACTTAGTTTTAATTTACAGGTATATTTTTAATGCACAAAAATTACATTTATCGTAATGCCATTGAATGTACTATGTTTTTGGTTAATCCTTGAGGGGTATAGACTAACAAATGCGATGGTTTGCCAAACCTCGGACATGCAAGATATAATTGGCCGTGCGAAAAGCAAGGGTTTTCTATATCTAAGCCACAAATTGTCATTGTTTGACCTTGTGACTCATTAATGGTCATAGCAAAAACCAAGCGAATTGGAAATTGCAAACATTTGAATGGGTAGGTGGGTCTGAAAGAATCATTGGGATCTGTGGTAGAAGTACAACTACACCTTGAAGTTTGCCGTTCAAAATAGTGGTCTCAAGAATATTGCCCATGATTTTTTTATGAACATTCGCGTGCCCTTACATAATTTTGGCACATATTCAAATAATTGCGGTATCGGATCGAATTGTGAATCTTCATCATTCTCGAATCCACTTGAACCCACAAAAAAATATCATCAAAATCAGTCCAACCGCTTAGGAGGAGTTCAGTCACATACACACGCACAGAATTACATATATAAAGATTATTTGTAGATATTAATTAAAAACGCTAAAAAACATTGTTACAAAAATGCAGAGGAATCAAGACCCGGTTTAGCCAGTTTGGCTAAAAATAGATTTTCGACGCCAACTTACGTCATTTTTATAACAATAACGTTGTTACAACAATCCAGGTGAATACTGAGTTGAATGCTTTTAATGTTTTTAACTAATATATATTTTAACTAATTGCGATATCGGACCGAATTGTGAATCTAAACCATTCTCGAATCCACTTGAACCCACACAAAAAAAATCATCAAAATCGGTCCAGCCGTTTAGGAGTTTAGTCACATACACGCGCACAGATTTTTATATATAAAGATATATAAATTTAGAATTTATTTGCCTGTAACCTGTTCTTTTAAAATAAATCCTTTTTGATAATATAAATGTCCTTTTTAATAGAAATGTTTGATAATAGAAATGTCCTTTTTAATAGAAATGTTTGATAGTAGAAATGTCCTTTTTTAAAATAGATTTACATTTTATCAAACAGTTACATTTGATTTTACTATAATAAATTACTTTTTTAATCAATTCCGATTTGCATTATGCATATCCTTTACTATGGATTGTACATGATTCTTTGTGTGTGCGACTTTCGTTTCTCCTTCTTTTCTGTTTGGAGTTTCCAAAAAGCAAGAGAGAGACAGCCAGAGATGTTTTTTAAAGTTTAAAAAAAATATTCAGGATAGTTAAGATAAAGGAAATGTATACTTAATCGCTTGCGAATGACAGCACAATCAAATTTCAACACAATAAGTAACGAAATATCAATTCAAAAGGAACACCGTAATTTTCAAGAAAATGGCAACTGTAATATTTTAAACATTATTTGATCATTGCATTATTATATTTTTTACAAACATTATTATATTATCTATGTCTATATACATGAAAAATATATATAATGAAAACAATAATTCATTCTGTTTTAAATATTCACTCCAATAAATTTTTTTTTGTTTCCAAATCTGATATTGATTGATTGATTGAATATTAACGTCGCACTGTTCAGCAACACGAGGGCTTTTGGCGGCGGACCACGTAATTTTGAACCATGGTCAAGTGACGTGGACGACACCTGAGCTGGCACCCCCCTCTCCTAACTACCACACCACACCAACGGGAGGACGTTTCAGCTCTCGACAGATTTAACGTGCATCGCTGCCCTACACGGCGGGTCTTTAGTGGTACTGGGCTCGAACTCGTGACAAGGCAAACCACGGTCCCATACCTATACCACTCGGCTACCGCGGCCACCCAAATCTGATATAAAGGAACATATTTTTATGTGCGGCTAGCGAGATTATAATGTTTTTTCGAAGTGGCCCGCAAGGTCATTTGAGTTGGACACCCCTGATATAAGGTAATAAGCTATAATTTTGCATTAATAACCATATTTTAAACTTCAACACATTAATCTTGAATTATTATTAGATTTTATACAATTTTTAATTTCAAAACCCACGATAAAAATATGATTGAACAACTAGAAGTCTGTTTTACCATGGTTGTAAGAAAACGTCTAAGCCACTCTGAAATACTAATCCGGATTGCGTGATGCATTGCAGAGGTTAATTTTTAGAAAATAAATAATACAAAATTTTCCAATGCCAGAATGAACACGAAGATTTAAAATAATTTTAAATAATATAAAATTTTCAAACGCCAAAATAAATACGAGTATTTAAAATAATTTTCTGTTATTTATTTTTTATCTTAAAAATATTAGTATATTTATTTAATACTCACTATTGTACTGCACAATGATTCTTCAATTAAACGATTCAAATAATAATCAAACAAAAACGCTATTTCAACAATGCACAGTATATACACATTGAACTTCTCACTAAATCCATTCAATTTCACTTATAAGATATACACAGCACTATACGTCAGCTGTATAGCTACAGATATACTGGTATAAGCATGTTGGTGACGCAAACGCACGAGATTTCACCCATCCAAAAGTGTCTAAGGCGCACAGCACACTGCGCGTGCGCCAGTCATGAGCATGTTGGTGATGCGAAACCATAAGATTTTCCCCTACCAAAAAGTGCTCAACGCGGCTAAAGAAGTTTTCACTTCAATAAGTACAAGAGAGCGTGCAAAATGCTCAACGAACTCTATGTTGACGACCTGATTAATAGTACTTCTGATACAACAGAAGCCCTACAGTTGAGTGAAGGAATGAATCTTCGAAGATGGGCTACAAATTCCACTACTTTACACGAGGCTTGGAAACGTGCTAATATCGATTGTCGGAAAACATCGGAAGAGTCAGGTGTGCCATTGAAAATACTTGGAATTATATGGGACAATATGAATGACAATTTAAATTTTGATATTAGACAATTTGAGAAATTGAATAATTTTATGAAGGCTGACATATGCCATCATACCAAATTCTGAAAAACCACGGGATTCCCGACGAAGGGATCATTCTATTGATGACTGATGACATTGCTAATAATGGAGAAAATCTGACACCTGGAATAGTTATAAATCATCGTAACGGAAATGATGCTTACAAAGGTGTCCCAAAAGACTACACTGGTGAGGATGTGACTCCTAAGAATTTCATGGCTGTTTAAAAAGGCGATGAAAAAACGTTAGCTGGTGTTGGAAGCGGTAAAGTGCGAAAAAGTGGCCCAAGTGATCACGTATTTGTATATTTCGCTGACCATGGGGCTCCAGGTCTTATTGTTTTCCCAGAAGATGTACTTTCTGCAATGGATTTAAATTGAACGATAAATAAACATGTACGAAAAAAACAACATGTACGGAAAAATGGTAATTTACATTGAAGTTTGCGAATCTGGATCAATGTTTGAAAATATACTGCCAAGCAACATAAAGGTTTACGCCACAACGGCTGTCAATTCTGAAGAATCCTCTTATGCCTGCTACTTTGATGACAAGAGGGACACTTACCTAGGGGACACTTACAGAGTTCACTGGATGGAAGATTCTGATCAGGAAGTGCTAACTACAGAAGCTCTTCAAAAGCAATTCAAAATCGTTAAGAAGAAAACAACAGAGTCACGTGCAGGAGTTCGGAGATATGAGCATTGCCCAATTGCATGTGAGTGAGTTCCAAGGAAGAAAAGATTCAAAGCCAGTCTCTGTGCCTAAAGTGGAGAAGGACTCTGTTTGCAGCCGCGATGTGCACATTGAAATAGTCAAGAAGAAATTGATGAGGTCAAACTCGGAAGAGAAACAATCGGTGCTGACCAAAAAATTGAACTAAAAGGACTCTACATGAACATTTGTGAACCAGATGTACAAAATTATTTAAAGGCAAAAAAGAATTAATTAAAAGATATCTTTATCGTGAAAGGTTACTTTTTATATATTTTTATATTTTTTGGAAAAGATGGAAAAAAGAGTATCTTCAGTTAAAAGGTGCTAATTTAAACAAAAATGTTAATGTAAACTCAATTTAATGTAAATGATATAGTATTTTTTTAGGTGAAGAGAAGGTTCCTCGACAATTGTGGAAGGATCATTGAGATCCACAAGGGTCGAGATGGTAAAGTAAGATCTGCCACCATTAAAACATCAACAGGTACTATGAAACGTCCTGTACAATTACTATATAATCTTGAAATAGTGAATAATGAGTAAATTTCTTCTTTGATTTATATTTCCTTATTATTATTTTCTTGTGAATTGTATTGTATAATTTGGTAATTAATTATTTTGAGTAATATTTATGCTTTGGAATTCATTGTATTCTTAACATTGAATTTATTGGATTTGAATTTGAATTTTGTTTATGTATTGTACATTGAATTTGAATTTTGTTTATGTATTGTATATAGAATTTGTATTGAAATATTGTGGATGAATTTCTTCATCGGGGTGGGAGGATGTGGCGGTTTGCTTCTCAGTAATCCCCAAAGGGAACCTTCCCTAACCGATGGGGGATTCAATCAGTGTGTAACCAGCTTTGGCTGATATCGGAACCCCCGAAATCGGTAGGTGTGCCTACCCACAAAATAGTAGTTTTCAATTTATATTTAATTGTTTGTGTGTCGTCATAATAAATGTTTTAAAAAATAAGAAAACAAGGACTGATATCTTGAATACGCGACACAGTCTCTACCTTTCGAAGATGCATCAAAAACCATTCGAACTATCGTCATTTCTTTATCTTTTCGAACCACAGCCAAATGAGGCATATAATAAGAATTAGTTTCGAAATGTGATGAACATTCCTCAACAATATTTCTTTAATTTGATCTTTAACAATATTTATGTATTCATTATAAAGCCAATTATTGTCTTTCATTTTTAGATTTAAATTATCGAATCTGCGCTTCGCTATTGCCCAATTATTTTTCAAATCGCTTGATTTGTCTTCCCAAAATAATTTTGTCTCACACATTCCGTTATTAAATTTTAAATTATTCTCAAAACTCGAAATATAGTCGTTATCGTTGTCTAACATATTCTTTTCTGTATCACTAATTTCCATCGATTCTAATTTCCAAAATTGGATTAAATTTTCATTTAATTGGGAACAACATTCTATTTTAGATACCAAAACGTTTTCTTTATAATGTACATCCATGGGCGATATTCTACCCTGGATTATTGCCCCGAAAATTGTATCTATCGCAAACAAAGTTTTTGTTAATTTTTCCTTTTTACCCGAATGAATCTGCCAAAAATATTGCGCCCCTATTAACAATGAAATCTCCTCTCCATTCGATTCGTTTATGTTAGACATGTGGATATTTTTACAGCTAAGTGATTTCTTTAATTTATTCGCCGATATCATGAACGGAGTTCCCGAAATGACATCCGTCAGGAGAGCTTCAATATAGTGAACGTGTTTTTTTACAGAGTCATTAAGGTTACAGAGGGGGTGATTTCCACAACTTCGTATTTTTTTTGAATGGGTGTTCTCAAACCAAAAGTGTAAACCAATAAATTTTCTTCGCGTTTCACGGGGAGTTTCATTTCAGAGGCTACTGTTTTTTTAAAAAAAACATCTCTGCGAAGCGTTATCTCTAATAAGAAATTTATTTCTTTTTTTCTCCGATTCGTTTAGCAACAAAGCCCTACACTTTTCCAGAAGTACCTCGTCATGAATTGTATTCACATTACAGCATAAAATAGTTTTCGGGGGGTGTGTCACATTGCGGAGAGGGACCACAAACACCTGCGTTCTGAGAGGAGGACTCTGGGGTTAACGGGGGTGTTTGCGGGGTTGAAAGAAGTATCGCATATCAGTTCGGAGTGATGACCCTTACACTTGCTGCAAACCCTAGCTTTCATACAAGCGCGAAATATGTGGCCTCGCGTGAGACATAGATAACAAATGCCGTTTTTTCTAAGAGATAATTTTCTTTCCTCTATTGATTTCGGACAAGAATCGGAACTATGGTCATTTTTATTATCAGTTCCTAAACAAAATACACACTTATTTACATTGACCATAAACGCGGAGGTCGTCGGGACATTATAACTATTCTTATTTTTTCCATACGTTGAATCTACGTTATATTTATTAAACTTACTGTGTTTATATGATTCTGTTTTTCGTTATATAATAATTTCTAGTTTCCTTTCGGGGACTGGATTCATAAGAATTATATTCTTTAGTTAAATGCTCATTTTTTTCGCGACATTGAATTTCTATTTTTAAGAAGTCTAATAAATCAGAAATCATATTCTCCGTTTGACCATATGATTTTCGGGTAAACTCTAGTGATAAATCTCGAGGGATAGATTTTAAAATTATTGGGGATACAGCAAGGAACTATAAGTGTCCGGGTTTACTTCATGATTCTGTAACCCTCGAATACATGACCGCGGTAGCCGAGTGGTCAAGGTATCGGACCGTGGCTTGTCTTGTCACGAGTTCGAGCCCAGTACCACTAAAGACCCGCCGTGTAGGGCAGCGATGCACGTTAAATCTGTCGAGAGCTGAAACGTCCTCCCGTTGGTGTGGTGTGGTAGTTAGGAGAGGGGGTGCCAGCTCAGGTGTCGTCCACGTCACTTGACCATGGTTCAAAATTACGTGGTCCGTCGCCAAAAGCCCTCGTGTAGCTGAACAGTGCGACGTTAATATTCAATCAATCAATCAATCAACCCTCGAATATGGATTTCACACACATTCTGAATATAGTTTTCGCAAACTCAAAATATCATACGATTTTCGCACAGGATTTAAATGCAATAATTTGGATATATGTGAATCGATAATTAAATCTTTTCTGCCAAACTGCTCTTTAATTATGTTTAATGCGATTGTATAGTTATTTGCACTTAAACCTCTAATTGTTATTTCAGCTTCATGAGTTAAGTAAGACTTTAAAAAATTAAATTTCTCAACGTCACTTAAATTTGAGTTATTTTGAATTGCTGCTTCGAATTGGGCAAAGAAATCGCTAAATTTTAAAATATTTCCGTCAAATTGTGGGATTTGCAGTTGAGGGAGTTTTAAACTCGAAAATTGTTGTTCGCTTCTAGAACTTGTATTAGGTGCGTTTCTTGACTCAGTTTCTCTTTTGTTTAATATTTTACTGGCACGCACTTAACAAGTGATAATTGTATCTCGGTATTCTTGTTGTTTTTCTATTTCCTTTTCTAGTTCGTCCATATTAGTAAGAATCGTGATATCATTGTCACAATTCTCAAGTTGTTTTTCTTTATTAATTAATTTTTTGCTAAAAGTTCTATTAAATCGCTTGGTGCATTTTCCTTCTCAATTTCAATTTTGAGTTCGATAATTCTATTTCCGCCCTTCTTACAGGTGTTCGAATTTTTTTTAGAGCTTCGATATCCATTTCGTATAAATTAAATTTTCAAATTCAAATACTGTTCGCAAGATTTCAACTACACTCGATTCAGTTCGCAATAATTTATCTAAAGGCTGGTCCCAAGTTTCAGGCACCAATATAATGTTCAAATTCTATTTCAAAATAATGTTCAAATTCGTAATTCATTCGTTATCGTATTTCAAAAATTCAATTCGATTTCGTTTTGTACAAAAAATGGAATAATTAAGGCTCTTACCTGTTAGAAGGATGAGGCGACGCTAAAACACACGACCAGTCGGATGGAGGGACAAACGTTTATTTACAAACAAACAAGACAGACAGGAATACTATATACCAGAGGTTCCCAAACTTTTTTGTCTCATAAACCCCTTGACATGTTTTTCGGTTTCGGGTAAACCCTTGCTTACCTAATATTGAATTTTTAAAAATTTATCAACTTAAATATCTTTTTGATATATAGCTGGTACTACTACTTTAAAAGAATGAAATTTCTAATATAGTGAAGTATAGCATTTAAAATTTAAGAGGCACATGTTAATGAATTTAATGAAAATTAAAATAAATTAATTTAATGCATAAAAACTGTTACATAAAATAACGGAACAACAAAGGTTTTAATGAGAGGGATGAAACAGGTGCTTCAATAACAAATTTTCAATATTTAATATCAATCTAGTTAGGTTTAACAATAAATCTCCTTTGTAAGTAAGTGGCCAGTCCCCTTCTCCCTTCTTTTTTTGTTTTTGAGGTTGGGAAACTTACTGAAACTCCCTCTCACTAAGAAAAGCAATTAAAAATTTTCTCATGATATTCCACAATTCACGAAAAATAACAGGTATGTCTTTTTAAAGCCAAAATGGCTGATATCCGTTTCTAAACTTTATTTCCAGATCGTTAGGACCTATTCTAGTCAATTCCTATTTTTTTTTTTCTGTGACTATATGAATTCTCACTGTCTACTCTAGTATTACTATAAAAAAGCAATCTCAAACTTAGTTTCAAAATCCGAGTAAAGGGCATTAAAATGTTGAATGTAGGTTAAAATGTCCTGACACTGTTACAAATTGAGAAAATTCATGATAACCAATATTATATTTCTCTAATTTAATTCTGGAAAAAAATGCTGAAATGGTTCCTTGTCTTAATAAAATTTATGCTTTCACCTTTAACAAAAATTAATAATTTTAGAAAATAAATCTATGACATTGGTAAAATCTGGTTTCCACTACATCAAATTTTTCAAAAAAAAGTAAAGTTGCGATCTGGTTTAATCAGAGCCACTACTATAGACCCCTATTTACACCTCATGGACACCCAAATTATTGTTTCACTGGCGTGGACCCCTTGCAGGTCGTTATAGACCCCTGGGGTCTATATAGACCACTTTGGGAATCACTGCTATATACACTTGAAAACAAGCGACTGCAGCTCCGCTGAACTAAAGTTACAACACATGAGGCGACACTAAAACACACGACCAGTCAGATGGAGGGACAAACATTCATTTACACAAACAAATAAGACAGACAGGAATACTATATACACTTGAAAACAAGCGACTGCAGAGCAGCTGAACTAGAGTTACAACAAATAGTATTACAATAAGAAATTATTTAAGTACACTATTTTGACAAAAAATGAACATAGAATGACTCATTTTCAAAGTAGTCTCCTTTTGTGAAAAATGCTTCTATTACAAAAATATTTCGCCTGTATATAGCTCAGACCTCTGTACAGAGGCTCAACTAAAGTTTTTCAAATATATAACTTAGAAGTGGGTTTATCCATGTTTTATGACAACAAAGGGGAGAAATTTTAAGAAAAAAATGCTGATAATTATTTCAATTAGTGGTAACTGAAAATAATGTGAATTTTTCAAAAATCATTGTTGAGCTTCTACTGAGATCTGAGCTACATACAGGCAAAATATTATTATAATAAAAGCATTTTTTCACAAAAGGAGAACACATTTGGAACAAATTGCCAAGTTAATTTTTTGCCAAAATATTGTATTTAAATAAATTTTTTTGCCAAAATGTCCTTAAAACAATTTTATACATGTATTCTAATCTAAGTGATACTAAATATCATGAAAATTATATCCATTTATGCGCTTTTTTAAAATCACGGTTCTGAACGTAGTCGGATACCTTAAACGTGTAACTAGAGACTTTGATGAATTGAATCTTAGCTTTATCAAAGTCATCCATATAAGGCTGGAATTTCTTCTTCAAAAATTGGTTCTAAAATATTCAGTTGATAGAGTCGAATGAATTGATTTTGGTTTACTTGAGCTTTTATTTTTAATTTGTTATTATAAAAAAAATCCGCAACCATCATGAATCCCTTTTAGAACTTTTCTGCTCATTGAAGAGAAGCCATTTCGTACGGTTTTTCCCATCAGTTGAACAATAGAAAATTGTGATTTTCTTTTATTACAGTAACTTAAAAATACCCATACCTCTTCGAGTGTTATCACAAATTTCCATTTTCCAACAGCTAGGCGTTTTCCCATATAATTTTCTACAATTTGTTTTTCTTTTAGCAATATTTTTTTGCAAAAGCAGATGACCTATAGGTTTAAACGTATTTTTTAACTAAATCTTTATGCATGATTTTACTTACAGTACCGATAGATATTCTTGGTTTCGATGCAATTATCTTTGAGTCAGCAACTTTTCTTTTAGTATCAGAGATTTCATTTTTTTCCCCCTTGATAGTTGCCTACGTTCGAATAGCCTTAGTATGAGGTTTCGTGGTTATGTTTTCCTTTTTATTTTTATCTAGACGTTCCCCCCCCCCCTTTTTTTTTTCAAGTTTAATATATAATAAATACCTTTTTTTTTCTTTCGAGATGCAATAACGGAGACTTTTGCACCGCTTTATAATTTGTTGATACGAATATTTTTCCACGGAAAGAGCAGTTACGTAACCTTTGAGCCATCTATGTATATTTTAGGGAGCCATTTTCAAAGTAAATTTTTCATTTTACATTCTAAACAAAACATTATCGTATGACTATTCTGAAGTTTCCAAAGATTTATCTCAAAACGCAAACGCGAAAATAAATTACAATATCGTTTCTATAAAAGTGTGAACGACCTTCTGTATATACGAGTATTTAAATATTCAACACGTAAAGAGCGTTTTCTAGTACCTGCAAGAAAAGAAGATTCACCTATCTTCACGTGGCGTGGTGTGGAAGTTCTGAATGCAAGTTACGTCATCTTCACTCTAGTACGTAGTTGGAAGACACTCTACTTTATGAAAAAACAAAACGATTACGACAATGAATTCGTAGAGTAATTTCTTTATGTTTCATTAAAAAAAATATAAATGCGAAAACTTTTTAAAATTATAATTTTTATAACGTGTTGTGCACACTTGAAAGTTCAAACAACAATAAAAAGAAATTTGGGGGAAATTTTTTATCCTTGATAAGATTTAAAACAATCTGCAAGATTGCCTATCATACTTGCTTTTTGGCCTTAGATATAAATTTTATCCAGCTTGATACATACAAAGAAAAAAATTAATAATAATAATAATAAAAAACATTCAATTATAAAAAAATCTATTCATTTACTTATATAATATGTATATATATATATATATATATATATATATATATATATATATATATATATATATATATACATATTCAACATTTGTAGGCTTTCGTATGTCTGGGAAACAGAAAATGCCTGTCGCATGAAGTGGTGTGGAATTGAGTGGTTGTGACATCCTCGTCACCGGTACACTGTTTTAAGACACTCTGTTTTATGGAAGTCGAAAACATTACGACAGTGAATTCGAAGTTTAGTGAATTGCTTCATAATTTAATTTTCAAATAAATAAGTAATTAGATTAAAACAACAGCTTTATAAATGTAATTTTCAAACGCAAATTTTAAATAAAAAGCAAAAACAATGAAAGGATGTTCTTAAATATTTATTTCTTAGAATATTTAAACTTAACTGTTAGAGTGCCTTGAAGTATTTGTGTGTGCGTGTTTTTTTTTTCCCGTATTAGAAAAAGTTTATATATCTAGCCAGCTTTATATGCATTTTACAATATCAAAACCCAGAACAGCTATTTACAAATTCAAGATGCACATATATATATATACAGTCGGACCTCTATATAATTAGTCACTAAATCCCGAAAAAGTTCTTTATCTGGAAAATTCGTTATATAGAGGTTCATCTTTCAATTTTCTGTATATAAACCACATAAAACAAATTTTAAATTCGTAAACACTATATATTAAAAAAGGTAATTATTCACACTTTTTTGTAAATTAATATATATTTATTAGATAAATCAATAGATATAAAAAGCCAGTTCTGGGACAAGTGGAGCGTGGAGCCTCCATAGACTTAACATGGGGGCCGGTTCTGGGACAAGTGGGATGGGATGACCTGAGGGTAGGAAGAGATAAGGAAAGGGTGATAACGGGCATCCTTATCAGAAAAACATTTTGCGCATGCGTTATGAAATGCTGGGAATTCATTGAAGATTTAATTTTTCAATTAATAATTTTTAAAATAAGATTTTAATAATATTTTCTATTTTACTTTAGTGCAAACAATAATGGCAAAAATAAATATTTTTTATGAGAAGATGAGTCCTTTTCGTATTAGTATGGCTCTTTCTATCAATATAATTGGTTTGAGAACACGAATATGTTTTTAATGCTAGGCGATTCGTATTTTTAATTAATGAAATGAATTAATTAGTTAAAATGAATATACTGTTCAACTTGATTGTAGGATTGGATGCAAATTTTAGTCTTGATGAAGGGAGACAAACTTTTTTGGAAAATGAATTTTTAATGTTAGAGCTATTTTCGTTTCAATAAATGTTTTTCATTACTTTAAAACTAATTGTTTTAAAAAGTACATTTATTAGCGGTGCCATCTATGATTGATTTTAATTTTATGTGTAAAATTAGACTTATTTTTAAGTTGAGTTTCGAACCCCCAAAAGTCTTCGTTCGTGAATGTTAGAAGGCGCGATCCTAACCATTCACTCACGAAAACCTGTTATCATACATTTAGTTTACTCACATATTATCAAACTTCAAGTGAAAATACTTAGTATAAAGTTGAGTTGTAAGATTCCTATAGCTAAAAACTTAATATCATTCTATACTATTTAAAGCTATGAATTTCTTCATTTTATACGTCATGTAATAATTTCGAAGATATATATATATATATATGTTTTTACTTGCCAAGGTCATGATAGAATTATCCAGAAGTGGTAATATATCTTATCTTAGAGGGAAAGGAATGTGTAAACAACCTTTGAACATGTTGTTACATGAATATCGATAACATGACCAAATTACACAGCTAATGTAACACTACGCACGCGTAAGAATACATTATTCTATTCACCAATCAGCTTCTTTAAGTTTTTATGATAGTATCCTTACAAACCAATCACAGTTCAACATGGGAGTAAAGTTCTAATCATGGATTTGGAATATATTTGGTTTACAGACATTTCTAGCTCTTTCTCTCTCCCAGACTGTAGTTCAAATTTTATTATTGTTGTAAGCAGAATTATACTCGTGTAGAATTAGAAACATGAAGCGAATGTTTAATCCCAATAATGGCTCAAATAAGCGAGTATGTTTTAGTGAAGATACCAAGTCAGATTCCTCTTTCTCTGACGATTCTATTCCTCCACATCATTTCCACTTAGGACAGGACGTTTATGCTGCAGTGACATATTTTGGGGAGACAAACTTTTTTTGGAAAAATGGAATTTAATGTTAGAGCTATTTTCGTTTCAATAAATGTTTTTCATTACTTCAAAACTAATTGTTTTAAAAAGTACATTTATCAGTGGTGCCATCTATGATTGATTTTAATTTTATGTGTAAAATTAGACTTATTTTTAAGTTGAGTTTCGAACCCTATGGGATCAGCTACGTATTCTTATTTTCAAGAAAAGTTTCCCTTTTCACTGCTTGCTGTTCATTGCTTATCTGAATTTTTACTTCTCATAGATTTTGACCCCCCGTCTAAAAGATCAAATTTTGTTTGTTTACTATCTGTGTTTAGAAATGACCGTTGTTTTTTTGTGTTTGGACTTTTTTTTTGTTAGCAAAATTCCTTTTTGGAGACATACGAGTCGCAAATGGCAACCAATATCTTTTTTTTGTTTTCGATAAGTTCCCCCCCTTGTTATTCATTGCTTATTTGATTTTCTATAATGGCCTGTTGATGCAGCGTCTGAAGAAAAAATTTAGTATAATTTTTTTACTATCAATGTAAAATGCGCGTTGTTAGCTTTACATGTTACACTTTGTTATCATTCCTTCTCGGAGGAAAGTCGCAAACATCAGCTATGTATTCTTATTTTCTCGAAAAACTTTTTTTTCACAAATTGCTTTTTTAATCTATTTTTTCTTGGTATCTTATCGTATATGAAATTTTTCCCCTACATGCCGTAGTTATAAGATAAGCATCGATTTTCTTTTGGGCCCACTTTTTTTTGCTTTGTACTATTTAATACAAATTTTAAATTTCTCGTTAATTTACAGCCGTGCCTTAAAATACAGTCTGTTGAAGAATTTTCGAAAATTCTGTTTTCCTTAATCCCCAAATTTTTTGCAACAAGTGATTTTGGAGATTTAACACCATCTCAATTAGATTCTCCGTTCGAAGACATTCACGAAAAAAAATTTTTTCTTGTTCTTTTGCAATAAGATTTTTTAAACATAAGAAAAATTGAAGAGGCATAAAATCAATGTACATGGAACGGTAAAACAAATGCAACCATTGCAAAAAAAACTTCCCAGATCCGATAGTTTGAAACGTCATCAAAAGTTCCCGAAGTTCTAGAGCGAACATTTTTGAACAAACGACAAAGATTTAAATTTTCTCCTCAACCGGGACATCCGGATATCAAGCTCCTGCTGCTGAAAAAGAAAAAATAAAACCAGAAGTCGTGTTGTCTGAATACTTTTCAAACGTATTCCTTTAACCGACTCACCTTTTTAAAATTTAAATGGCTTCCTCCAGAATTCAAAAAGAAAAGTTGTAGAATAGTTGAAAATAAATCCAAAAAAAAGGGTATCAAGTGGTACGTTTGCGTCGGTTCGTTTTGTTAAAAAAACTACAAAAACCCAAAAAGAAAAAATGGAATCGTATTTTCGATAAATTTTGGGAAATAACCCCCCTAAATGAATCACCTGAAAAAAAGTAACAAATTTTTTTTAAAAATATTATCGTCATTGAAGAATTCGGGGGAAAGGGAAGGGATGGATTTTTAGATGAAATTTACATTTAAGTTAAAACATGTGCCTATCAACCACTGCACCCTTCTACATACCCTTACCAAAAATTATAGCGAAAAAAAAAAGTGTAATAAATGTAAAACAGTGATGAAAAATGTTTTTATGGTGGTTTTTCTCTCTTCACCCTGTGAACGTTCATCCCAACGAAAAAATTCCCTTTTTCGTTCAAAAAAAAAATTAATTGTGGGGATTGGATTTTCCCTACACCATACCCAAATAGGTAAATTTAAACGGAATAATAATATATAAAAATTTTTTCGGCTTTGAAAAAAATATTTCCTCTAAAAATTACTACGTCAAAAAGAAGAAACAAACAAATTATTAAAATATCTCAAAAGAAAGAAACTTATACTCTAATAACTAATATGAGTACACTAAATCATTTAACAAGTATAAACATTTTTTTTTTGATTTTGCCTTCTTCGATTAGCAATAAAAATTTTTGAATCTACATAAAGAAGACGTAAAAAATATAATGTAAAAAAAATAAAAATCCCCCGACACAAGAGGAAAAATGGCTTAATTTGCAATCATAAATTCAAACTCCCCCTTCCATATGTGATATACGCCGACCGGGAATGTATCCTAAAAAAGATAGTTTTTGTGAACAAGACCTAAAATTTCATAAACGAATCCATAGCAAAATGTTCCATGTTTTTGCGTATTTTTTGTGGGACCAGAGGGCGAATAAAGCTCCAAAATTTTTTAGAAAAAAAAATCCATAATAAATTTTTTACAAAAGCTCTTAGATGAAGAAAAATAATTTTGTACCTTGGGGTTTTCCCCTTATGGTTTTTTTTCTATGACGGAGAAGAAAATTTTAAATCTTCCACACTATGCGCATCTGTGAAAATCCTCCAATGGAGATGCTGTGGGACCGATCATCTATCCGGACTTACAGAGGGCGGCACACAAAAAACCAATTTTTTTAAATTGAAATTACATTTGTCGTAATTCAAATTTTTGAATATGACGGACACTTTTTAATTCAAGGGATTGGTAAATTTAAAGAAAAGAAAATTCAATACCCCCAAAAATAGTGAAAAGTTTATTTTTTTTTATTCTGAGCTCATTACGTTTCATTGACTTTTTTCAATTTTTTAAATATTTCTCAGAGAAACTTCCCCAAAACCAAAACCTTTCCCAATTTCATCTTTGTAATAAATATTTTGCAAGTAATGCAAAATTTATAACTAGAAAGGTTTATCCTATGAATATTTTTGATTCCTTTTCAAAATTTTTTATGAAACAGCTCCTCCTCAATAAATTTTTTTCAACAGTCTAACAAATGAAAATGTATCCAGAGACTACGAAAACTCATCAAAATGGAATATATTTCAAATGCGTACATTGGGGGATTATATGATTTGTAGTAACCGTAGACGTATTATTACTTTCAGACATATTTGAAAACAGAACTCTATGTCAGTTTCTACAAAATTGATCCATGTCATACATATACGGCTCCCGGTTTGGCATGGAAGCAGTCTTAAAATGAAAAAGGGAGCTTTAACTGATATAGCTCCTTTTTCATCGAAAAAAATCGCAGGTGTTGCGATGATTGTCATCGCTACCTAAGGTAACAATGCGTATTTATCCCTATGATTCCCTTCCCCGTTAGTTTTTATATATTTAGACGCAAAAAATCTATATGTTGGGCAATGTCCAAAACATTTATAAAGACTTTTCCCGGGCGATGAAGACGTTAATTTCATGGAACCCAAAAGATTCGGGTATAGGTTTTATTTGAAGTTGACTTAGAATATCCAGATGTTTCGACTTGCTTGCTATCCATTAGCTCCCGAAAATTGAAGTGTTCTGAATGTTCCCCCATACTAAAAAAATTGCTAAAAATTCAGTATTTTAAAATAAAAACTGTAGAAAAAATTTGGGTTTTAACTTAAAAAAAAAAACTAAATAGTTCTTCATTATAGAAAATTTGAATTTTATGTACAATTAGGGTTTTAAGGTTAAAAAAAACATAAAATTCTAAAAAATTTAGACAAAGTCCTTGGTTAAAAATTATATCGATTTTTAAACTGAACATCGAAAACGAGCAAATAACAATTTTTAAAAAAATCTCTTTTTAAAATTTTAAACAATGCCGTGTTTGGAAAAAAAATGGGAAAAATTTTCCAATAGAGTTAAGATTGATTTAGTAAATGAGAAAAGAGCTAAAAATGATAGCATCCCCCATTTCATGCTTATAAAATAATTAATAACGACCTTGTATCTTTAAAAAAAAACTTACTTTTTTTTATTGAACAGACCCCTATATGTTGGTTTTTTAATTTTAGACACTTCAAAATTTTAATGTCAATTTTCATTTAAAATTTTATAAAAGAATTATCAAATCGGGCCCAAAATTTTTATTTTCAGATCAGATTCTCTGTGTTATATTATTTCAACTTCAGAAAAATATATAAAGATATGCTTATAATTCCATTGTTTTACACACTAACTATCCTCCCAAAACATTTTTTTTTTAAAACCCTTAAAAATAATAATAAGTTCTCGGAAAAAAGAAAGATGGTTAAACGGGATGGTAGCAACTGAATTCGTAGGTCTCAAAGCAAATGTACAGCATAAAAAAAATTAACTTTAGAAAAAAAAACAGCAAAAGGGGTACATAGATCTTTTTAAAAAATAAAAATTTTCATGAAGACTATAAAAATTGCCTCATAAATAAGTATAGAAGTCGTGAAGATTTAAATCCATTAACAGTTCCATCAAATACATTCTGTAAAAAATAAAAATTTTATTTTCCCCCTTTGATGATAAAAGATATATTCTTGAAGATGGTATACAACAGCTTTGAGCCTTAAAGAAAAATAATATTTTAAAAAAGTTTTTTATAAACTTTTAAGTTACTGAATTTTATTCTTTTATTTTTAAAAATTTTTTCCTTTTCATTTTTGCAATACTTGTCGACCATTTTTTTTTTTTGATTTCTTATTTCAATTTCCTTATATTTTTAAAAAAAAAATTAAAATTATTTTTGTTAGAATTGATTATTTTTATTTTTGTGATTTTATTAATGTTTTAAAAAAAATTAAGTTAAAAAGAGTTTTCTTTAAAATTTTATTTTGTGTTTATTTCAATTTTGTAAATCTTTTTAAAAATTTTAAATATAAATTAAATTAATTTTGTTATATTTTCAAAAAGGAAAGTTGAATTTTTTTGATTTAGAAATAAAGAAAGGATTACATTACTTAAAATTTTGGAGAAAATTTATTTAATAAGGGGAAAAAAATTAAATTTGTTTGACTGAGTATTCTATTTATTTTTCCAAAAAAAAATTTTTCAGAAATGGGATTCTAATTCTTAAAATTTTTTTTAAAATTTAGAAACAAAATTTTAAACCTTTTTCCTAACAAAAATTTTTTTAGGAATTTATCAAAACTATTTAAAAATTTGGGCCTAAACTGAAGGCATCCTCGGGGTTAGGGAAAAAAATTATAATGTCCAAAAAAAAAGTATTTTAAAATAAAACAAAAATTTAAATTGTTAAAAAAGCACCAAAATTTTTTTCCGTAATATTTATTCTACAAAAATTTTTAAGGGAAACAAATTTGTATTTCTTTAAAACCACCAGGTTTTAAAAATGTTAAAAAAACAATTCCCTTTTCTAAAGCAAAAGTTCCATTCAGTCGGGAAATTTTTTTTTTAGAAAAATTTTACGAGCACAAAACAAATTGGTTTTTATTTGGCCTAAGTCGGGGGGACTGCTTTTAAAATTTTCCTGGGGATAAAAAAAATGTATATGTTCCTAATTTGTTTTAAATACCAACAAAAAAATTAAATATACTTTATAGTATAGAAAAAAATTTTATTTTATTCGAAATGTATTTAAAGGGGAAAAAATTAACATTTTTTTGCAATTAAAAGAATTGGAAAATTTAAAAAAAAAAGAGAATTCAATGTTTCCCCGAAAAGGGGGTGAAAAGTTTATTTCTTTTACTCTGAGCTCCATTATGTTTCATTGATTCTTTTTTCAATCTTTAAATACTTCTCTAGCGAAACTTGCCCAAAACTTAAAGCCTTGTCAATTTCATCTTTGAGATAGGTATTTTGCAAGTAATGCACAATTTATAACTAGAAAAGGTTCCCTATCCATATGAATATTTTTGTTTCCCTTTTCTAAAAGAACGCAGCCCCCTCCTCAATCAGCTTTTTCAACAGTCTAACAAATGAAAATGTATCCAGAGAGACTACGAATAGCTCATCAAAATGGAATATATTTCAAATGCGTACATTGGGAGATATCATGTTTTGTTGTATGTAACCGTAGACGTATTATTACTTTCAGACATATTTGAAAACTTAAGAACTCTATGCAGAATTACTAAAAATTGATCCATGCCATTACGGCTCCTGGTTTGGCATGGCAAGCATGTCTTAAAAATGACAAAAAGTACGATTGGAGCTTTTAACTGATATGGACATGCACTTATTCATCAAAAAAGGAATCCGCAAAGGTGTTGCGATGATTAGTCATCGCTACGCTGGGCTAACAATGCGTATTTATCAACCTTTGATTCAACCTTCCCCAGTAGTTAATTATTATATTTAGACCAAACAATCTATATGGTTGGGCAATGTCGCAACATTTACCTACACAGACTTTTCCTGGACTGATGAAGACGTTAATTTCATGGATTTTCCAAAACGATTCGGATATAGGTTTTATATTTTTGGGTTTGGGCTTAGAATATCCAGATGAATTGCACGACTTGCATAACTGCTATCCTTTAAACTCCAGAAAAATGAAGTTTTCTCTGAATGTTCCCCATACTAAAAAATATTGCTAAAGAATTCAGATTTTAAAAATCGAAATCTGTAGAAAAATTGGTTCCTAACTTAAAAAATAAAACTAAATATGTTCGTCGTTATAGAAATTTGAAGTTATATGTGCAATTATAGGCTTAAAGGTTAAAAAATACATAAAATTCTAAAATTCAAACAAAGTCCATGGTTAAAAGATTATATTGATTTTAATACTGAACACATCGAAAACGAGTAAATAACAATTTTGAAAAAGATCTCTTTAAACTTTTAAACAATGCCGTGTTTGGAAAAACAGTGGAAAATTTACGCAATAGAGTTAAGATTGATTTATGAAATATGAGAAAAGGGGCTAAGAAATTGATAGCATCCCACATTCATGCTTATAAAATAATTAATAACGACTTTTACTATTCAAGAAACTTACTTCTCTTTTTAGAACAGACCATATATTTTTGGTTTTCAATTTTAGACACTTAAAAATTTTTAAGGGGCAAATTTTCATTATAATTATATAAAAAGAATTGCAAATCGTGCCAAATTATTATTTACAGATACAGATTCTCTGTGTTATATTATTTCAACTTCAGAATATATATAAAGAATGTTTTATAATTCCATTGAATTTGACAAGTAATATCCTCAAATCATTTTCTTTTTTAATCCTTTAAATAATAAAGTTCTCGGAAAATGAAAGATGGTTAAAGGGGTGGTAGCAACTGAATTCGTAGGTCTCAAAGCAAAAGGGGAGCATAAAAACATTAAATTTAAAAAAATACAAAAAGGGGACATAGATCTATTTTTAAAAGTAAAATTTCTCATGAAGACTATAAAAATTGCCTCATAAATAAGATAGAAGTCGTGAAGAGTTTAAATCCTTAACAGTTCTATACATCAAATAAATTCTGTAAAAGTAAAAATTCACTTTGCCTTCGATGATAAAAAATATTTTTTCTTGAAGATGGTATTACAACTTTGCTTTCGTAACTGTCATATAAATGAAAGCTAATATTTTATAAATGGAATTTAATTATATAGTTTTCGTATAAAATATTCTGATATTCCCTTTTTCTTTCATGTTTGTGAATGTAAATTTTTTCCCTTTTTATTTTTTGCATATATTGTCGACTATTTATTATTTATATTGAATGATATTCTTATTTCAATGCTTCTCATGTAATGATTTAAAAATATAAGATTAAATTGAGTTTTTTGTTAGCAATTGTATTATGTTTATTTCTGTAATTCTTGTATAATGCTTTTAAAAATATATATAAAGATTAAATTATTTTTTGTTAAAAATTTATTTTGTTTATTCATATTTTTATAAAAAAGCTTTTTTAAATTTTAAAAAAGATTAAATTATTTTTGTTATTAATGTTTAAAAAAAGGAAAGTTGTTATTTATTTGATTTAAAATTGAGAAACCAAATTCCCTTTATATAATATATTGGATTGATTGGGAAAATTTTTGGTAAGTTTAAAACATAAATTAATTTTTTACTTAAGTATTTATTTAAAAGGAATTTCCAAACGCTTAAACATTTTCCATTTTCATGATGATATTGATGTACTTCTAATCTTAAAAAATTTTATTAAGAATAAATAGAAAACAAAAAATTTAAACCTTTTCCAAAAAGAATTTTGGTTTTGGAAATTTATTTTAAAAATTTTGAAGGGGAAAGCTAATTAAGAATTTCATAAGGCATACCTTTTGATGTTAGAAAACAAATTCTTGTCTCAAAAATAGATATTTAATTAAATGAAAGTAGGAGATGACAAAAAACTTTCAAACTTGTTCACGAAAGGAAGCCACCATAGAGATATTTCCGTAATATTTATTCTACAAAATATTTTTTGCAAGGGAAAGCAAATTAGGAATATTTCTTTAAATACTTCTTACCTATGTTGTTTTAAAAATGTTAGAGACAAGCAACAGATCTCTTGTCTAGCAAGACAAATGTATCCATCTCAGTCGAAATTTCTTTTAGAAAGTTATGACGATGCTACAAAAGCACCATATGGTTATTTATTTATGGACCTGAAGCCTGAAACGAATGAGAGACTGCGCATACGTACGAGTATATTTCCTGGGGATAAAAACATAGTATATGTTCCCCGGTAATAATTGTTTTTAAAATACAAACAAAAAATTAATTTACACTTTATAGTCATAGAAAATTTTATTTTACTATCGAATATAGTATTTAAAGGTTGAAATAATCTAACATAAAACATTTACATTAAATATGTCGGTAAAACAGCACGTAGCGTATTTAAAGCTCTTGGCAAAAAGCAAAACCAAGAGAAAAATATTACAAAAATGTCCTAATTCTCTAATAAAGGCACTATGCGAATGTGCTTTAAATACTTTAAAAGGCAATGTTCCATTAACACAGCATCATAAAAGAAGGTTAGCTCCTTTTAAGCAGGTTATACGTAAGCAATCCAAAATATCAAATTTGCTTTTTACTGTCGATGTCGTACGAGTGCGAATTGATATTCTTTTTTAAATTTGTAACGGTTATGGTTAGTGGTAACAGACAACAGTGTAGTAGTGACTACCTTTCATATCTTTTTGTTTTAAACTATCTTTCATATCTTACAAGAGAAAAATATCCGAAGAAAATATATCGTTTTCATACGATTGGGAGGTTGACTAATTTGTAGTTAAAAACAAACATGGGTCAGTAATTGTTTAATTTGTCACGAAAGTGCTGTGTATTTAAAAAAATACCAATAAACATAAATCATTCAATTTGACACTTTTCTTCGAAGATGTCTTTCAAGAGGTAATAAATAGGCTTTCTTGAATAATCTTTGCAACAGCAACAAAGTGTTTTGTCAGTGGTAACAAAGACAGCTTATGAAGAGAGAGAGTTTTTGTTATATTATTGAGTAATCATTTGAAACAGTTTACTGATGCAGAAATTGTGGAGAAGTGTTTCTTAAATGCTTCTAATTCAGTGTTAGTGACAAAAATAAAAAATTATTAAAAAGAGCAAAACAGGAGTTAAACTATTTTGATCATTTTTCAGCATCTTAACCCCTTCTTTATCCGCATAATGCGGCCCGCATGAAATTTCTAACATATGTATGAGGCCTTCCTTGAAATGGATAATATATGTATGCGGCCCAGAAGAAAAAAAAAAAGGTTGAGTACTCCTAGGTTAAGGTATTGATGCCACTGAAGACTCGTCGTGCAGAGGGAATGCTGGCTCAATGTCCTCCCATTGGTGTGATGGGAAAGTTTGGAGAAGGGGTGCACTAAGGTTTGATTCTAGGCAATGGGCACGGAAACAAATTAAAGACATGGGGTCTAAAATTTAAATATTAAAGTTTATTTTAAAGAAAAACAATTAATTTAACTATACTATGTTTCACCTCAAGTTGGCAGCGTTGGGAAAGGTAGGAAATGTAAGATTCCGCTTGAAAAAGTAGTTCCAACTAGTTTTGGAATTTAAATCAAAGCAGAAAATTGTTAAAAAGTATTATTTATTATAGAAATTGTGCGTTTAAAGATATATTTTAAGTTAATCACATCTTAAAAGTATTTATTCTTTAATACCTGCGAACGAATACAGTTGAAAACAACAACTTGACTTTTGGCTGACAACAACATTTGGCTGAAAAAACCGGTTTTCAAGATTACATTCTTCCAAAGTATTCGCGCCAAATTAACGCCATTTGCTTTGCGACTTGATAGTTAATTAATCAATATTTTTAAACATTTTGAAATGCAAACCCTTAAATATCTCGATTAAATAAAAGGATTATACTATTATCAAAAAACCTCATACAATTTTAAAAAACAAAAATTTCAAAGAGCATTTTTTTTGCCATAAATATGGAGAATTTTATTTGTTATAGTCACACTCTTTTCCTAGAGTAACCCCGTAGCGGCTGTGATTTGGTCCCCGTACCCTTCCCAGCGCTGCCAACTTAAGGTGAAACGGAGTATAACAACACTCAGGACATACTCTCTTCTTTCCTTCGTACCCAGACATAGAATGAATTCTTTTTAAAACCCCAAGAGGGGAAGAGGAATTTCCGTCCCCTGTCCAGCTGGCATCTTTCGGCCACATTATGAATACTTCGCATTCCACACCCTAAAAGGGGGGGACTAACCATTCCCCTTAGCAGGTGGTTCACTTCGGACTCTTACAGGTGTCATCTCAGACATCGTCCCCATCACTTGGATCATGATCGCTCTCGTGTTGATTTGTAGTGTGACATTAATAAACACTTACTAATTAGTTGTGTAGTCCTACAAACTAGTATATTATATCTATTTCAGAATCTATCGATTATTATTTCTAATAAGTGACTATGTAATAACTTTCAACATTCAGAGTCATCTAAATATTATTTTACAGGTTAAAAATTTAGAAAAAATGTACTTGACCAATAATTTGTAATAAATGCTTGTAGAAAAACCCGGTACTTAAATAACATCAGATTGAAGATTTTGGAATTTAAAAGCATTATATATAACGCATCTCAAATTCTGTATTACGCTAATCTACAAAGCAATAATAATAAAGGGTGATTCATAAAGAAGTATACAGTTTCATTGCACTATAAATCAACAATAATGTAAGATATTATATTTTACCTGTAACCGAATTGTATGGACAAATTTAAGTTTTGTTAGAGACAGTCACAAATGTTCTATGTGGGAACCCTGAGTCACACGACGTCCATCAAGCCGTAACACTCCATTTCCACCCAAACGCATGTTAAATATCAAGTCCATTGATAACGGCTGGGACATTTTCGAGTAATACAGCTGAAAAGTCGGCCTCTTTTTGTGGATAAGATAACCGCGTTCATATGCACACGTACACCCTAAAAATTGAAAGGTTCTGTCCTCTCTCCGGCAGCCTTTGACTGACACCGTGAAAAACTTCACCCCGCCCACGAACCGGATGTAACTCGAGAATATAGGAGCTATCGCCCCTTCATTCAAAGAGCCTAGAGCAGCGTTTCTCAAACTGTGGGGCACGCTCTCTGGGGGGCGTGATAACCCTACAATTGAGGCGCGAGCATACCGAAAAGTCAAAAATAAAGTGTTTAAAAAATTCACAAATTTATTGAAAGGAAACAAAACAAAATATATATTCGGACATAATAAAAAATAAAATACACATTTACACACTAATATAATATGAACGCATCAGTACTGCACAATGCATTTGGTAATTAAGGGATCCGACTACGTTCGGGGAACCATGATTTTAAAAAAGCGCATAAATGTATAATTTTCATGATATTTAGTATCACTTAGATTAGAATACATGTATGAAATTGTTTTAAGGAAGTTATGACAAAAAAATTTTTTAAATACAATATTTTGGCAAAAATTAACTTAGAATAACCTTTTTCTTAATGTTCTCCTTTTGTGAAAAATGCTTCTATTGTATTAATATTTTGCCTGTATATGCTCCCGACCTCTGTACAGAGGCTCAACTATGATTTTTTAAAAAATCATTTTTAGAGTTACAACCATTTGAAATAATTATCGGCGTATTTTCTTAAAATTTCTCCTTTTGTTTTCGTACAACATGGATAAACTGACTTCCAGTTATGTATTTCAAAAATTCTGTTAGCCTCTGTAGGGAAAGGGCTGAGCTGAACACAGGGAAACTATTAATACAATAGAAGCATTTTTACAAAGAGAAAATTTGGCAAAAGGTTATTCTAAGTTCATTTTTTGCCAAAATATTGTATTTAAATAATTTTTTTTGTCATAATGTCCTTATAAAACAATTGTATACATGTATTCTAATCTAAGTGACACTAAATATCATAAATATTATCCATTTACGCGCTTTTGCAAAATCACGGTTCCGAACGTAGTCGGATACCTTAATCTCACAATATTAAATTAAGAACAAGTTTTATAAATACTAGTGATTCTCACTCATAGGCTTGTCATGTATAAAATTTATATTTATCTTCATAATTTGTACAGTTCATGATTAAAATCGTACTATAGCTTTAACGTCAAAGTGCATTATTAATACATTCGATACATTGTTATTGTGTGAAGGGGGGCGCATGAAAATTCTGATTGAAAATTGGGTCGCAAACATTGAAAGTTTGAGAAGTACTGGCCTTGAGAGAGTGCAGTGGAAGACCGTTGGAAAACTTCTGCAGAGAACGGTGCGTTGTCTCCTCCCTCACAAACATCAGATTTTGGACTCAAATGAACTAACCAATCTTTTCAATAACTTCAGTGTATATACTGTAATTAATAGCTGTGACAAAATAAACCAAATATTTAAATTTATAAATATAACGCTACCATTATTTTTCTCAAACGTCACATGGCTGTGACACGCTGTTTCAGCTTCATTCAGGACTTTGGCATCAACAGCCCCGTAGTTTAAAAGTGTTTCATACTATTGCTAGGTAGATTTTCTAGTTGGAGGTTCTTTTTCGAATCATGATCGATAATGCCGTTGCATAACAGTTGGGGATTCCATTCAACAGCACAAAAAGTCTTTTCAATGCAGACACTACCATTTTGATTGACTAGTCACATGACACTCCTTTTATTGCTTAAGTCACTTCCATCAGAGCCCAAATACAAACTTTAAGATTACATCTACCTTTCACTTGGATGAGGTAGTTCCTGTCCTTAACTGTTACTGCTTTACAGCACCTGGAAAGTGCATACTTCTTTATGAATCACCCTGTAAGTCAAAGTAAATAATTATTCAATATTTGAAATTAACTTCGGTCGAAACTCCTTGTTATGACAAAGCCTTATTTATTTAAAGATTTCATAAGAAAGACTTCTCATAACATAAATAAGCAATTGTTTTTGCTTATTCATTTCTTTTTTTTGAAATAAATATCTAAAACCTTTCTTTTTAATTTTTACAGACAGCTTGCTTATTAACTCGAGTTTCGTCTTCAATTATTTTCTCTGAAGGGCCGTTAGACTTTTTAATGTAGTGATATATTTAAGATAAAAGAATTATTTGCATATTTATGCTCGTGTTAAAAAAATCTATTCTTAGGGAGAATTACAAACCCCTTTTCTTTTCAGATTTGTGTTCCATAATTAAAACTGAATTTATTAACAACAGCATTGCGTGTTATTATCCTGAATGTGCCAATAAATGTCACAACTATCAACCGTAATAAAACGTTAATCCGGTTAAATTAAGCATTAAATTAATATCCTGGAGCTAAATTATATCTCTTTTATTTTAATATAATCCAGAAGACAATAGCCTTTCAAATAACTCTGAAAAAAAACACGAAATTTTTCTTTGCTGTCAAAAGTTTGATTTTTTCAAGGAAAGAATTTCTGCTTTTTAAAGTATCCAACTACCCTAAATCGTGATTTTTTTAAAAATTAAATTTTTTCTTTATGATTTTATTTTATAGACCATCTTATTAGCTTTATAAAAATATCAAGTTTTTTTTATTTTCCATTCCCTAGAACAAAAACTACAAATATTTTAGCAAAAGCAGTTGTCTTAATTTACATGTCATACTTTAAAATGCATTTTAGTCGTCATGTGTTTTTTTTACGAAAAGCTCAAACGGAGACAACGATTGCTCACAAAGTTTTGAAAATAATTCACTGAAAATTGTTTGTGTATGTTCTGTATAATAGTAGAAGAATATAACCTTCCGATTTATCAATCACTGTTTTATTACAAAATTTACAGTTCTTTATGTGAATATAATCACTTTTTTTTAAAGCAATGTCGTATAATAACTACGATAAAGTGCTCTAATTTTTATAAAAATTAAAATATCTCTTATCCTGATTGATTGATTGAATATTAACGTCGCACTGTTCAGCTACGCGAGGGCTTTTGGCGACGGACCACGTAATTTTGAACCACGGTCAAGTGACGTGGACGACACCTGAGCTGATATCTCTTATCCTGAAGGTCATCTCAAAAAGGAATAGCAAAGTGATACACCAAAATTGAAAAAGTGTGAGAACAGGTTCATTTACTATTTGTACAGAGCGAGCCCGGTTTATGCAGTTTTTTGTCAATTTGTATCCATTTTTTCCCATTTTGGTAGCAATAATTTATTCTTTTCATCATTTTAGCCTTTTTTTTTTCTTAAAATGTACTAAATAAATCTAAACACCATAAAAAAAATCTCCATTTTTTTTAAAAAAGTTGTTGCAAGTAGTCAGATACCTTAAGGTTCGAGTACCTACAGCACACAATTCACATGTCTGATTACAATAGATCTTTGTTATGTATAATGCAAGTATTTCTGTTGTACGGAATTTCTCCTTTTCTTCTTTTCCCGTCCAGACCACAGACCTATGAATTTTTGGCGCAGTATAGTCAAAACTGGCTCTTGCGCCATAAAACACCAAAATCACTCACTGTTGTACAGAGGTGGGCAAATATATGGTTAGCGTGCCACCGCAAAATTTTTTTTTTTTTTTGCGTATCACCAAGACAGTCAAAAAACAAAATAGAAAATGTTTTCTGTATTCGGATCACCGTATAATTATGAGCAAAGTTTTTCTTGCACGAAGGACAAGAGTAAATATAGATGCAAGTCGGCTGACATTAACTTGCAAGCTGTGATGAGAATTTTAACATACAACCTCACTTTTGATTTTAAAAAAAAATAGTAGAAAGCGGAGATAGGGTACATTTTTGCCTCATTAAACTGATTCTAAAATAAAGTGTGCTTCCAATTTTGGATTAAATGAAATAAGCCCACTAAATGAATTGAATAAAGCTCTCTCCCACTATTTATTTAACTTAAATTTATTGATTTTTATAGTACATTTAAGATATCCGACTACGTTCGCAACCGTGATTTTAAAAAGGCACATAAATGGATAATTTTCATGATATTTAGTGTTACTTAAATTAGAGAGAATACATGCATAAAACTGTTTTAAGGACATTTTGACACACACACACAAAAAAGATTTAAATACAATATTTCGGCAAAAAAATCAAATTAGAATAATTTTTTTTAAAATTTTCCCCTTTTTTGGAAAAAAATGTTTTATTAAATTTTTGTCTACTATGCTCAAAAATTTACAGGGGCTCAACTATGTGTGTTTTTTAAAAAATTCACATTATTTTCAGAGTTACAACCATTTGAACAAATTTTTTCCTTTTTTTTTAAAAATTTCTCCCCTCTGTTGTCGAAAAACATGGATAAACCTACTTCTAAGTGATATATTTCAAAATTTAGTTGAGCCTCTGTACAGAGATCAGCTAAGACAGGCAAAATATTTTTTAAAAAAACTTTTTTTAAAAAAGGGAAATAGTTAAAATGGGTCATTTATGTTCTTTTTTTGTAAAAAATATTACTTAAAAAATTTTTTATTGTAATACTATTTTAAAAAAATTTTTAAAACATTTTCTAATCTAAGTGACACAAAATATCAAAATTATTTTATACGCTTTTTTAAAAATCACGGTTCCGGATCCCTTTAAATCCCTTTTCTGTACGTGGTTAACTAATAATACAATCATTTTAAAAGATGTGACCCCCGGTAACCTTGACTTCCACAATTTTCTCTAGTCAGGGTATCCAACACGCCCCGGACTTTTTAAAAAAAAAATTAAATATCAGGTTTTAAAAAAGTTTTTCATTTTAAATTTTTTGAGGGGTTTATACATATATATATATATATATACATATACATATATACATATACATATATATATATAATATATATATACATATATATAAAACATATACATAAAACATAAAATATATATATATATATAAAAAATATACATAAATATATATATATATATTTTATACATATATATATATACATATAAAAACATATACATATAAAATAATAACATATACATTTTTAATTACATACATATAACTACATATATACATACATACATAAACATCATATATACAAAATTTTTTAAATTATATATATTTTTATATATATATATTATTTTTTTAAAATATATTTTATTAAAATTATATTTTTATATATAAAATCTAAAATTTATTCGTCTTTACTTTTCTTTTTTAAAAAAAACCTTTTGAAAATAAAATTTCCCTTTTAGATTAAAATAAATTTATATTTTATAAAAAGTAACATTTGATTTTATAATAAATTACTTTTTAAAAAATTTCCCGTTGCATCAGACATATCCTTTGCTATGGATGATACATGTTTTTCTGTGTGGGACCATTTCCCCTATTCTTTCTTTTTGGGTCCCCAAAAAAGAAAAGGGGGCCAGTCAGAGATTTTTTTAAATTTTAAAAAAATATTCAAGATATTAAGATAAAGGGGAATGTTTCTTAATCGTTTGCGAATGACACCAATCAAATTTCAACAATGGTAAAGAAAGATCAATTCAAAGAAAACCGTTTTTCAAGAAAATGGCAACATATTTTTAAAATATTTGATATTGCATTATTATATTATATAAAAAAATTTTTTAAATTTTCATTTTGTGTATACATGAAAAAAAATGAAAACAACAATAATTAAATCTGTTTTAAATTTCCACCAAAAATGTTTTACTGTTTGAATCTGATATAAAGGTACATTTTGTTTGGGGGCCCGCGAGTTAATAATGTTTTCCCAAATGGTCCTGAAGGGGCATTTGGGGTTTGGGCACCCTTGCTCTGCAAATTTCCCATCTTCATGTGGGGAAAAAAATGATTCCTAGGTATCGAAGGATCGGGAAAAGAATTCAGGAAGGTTAAAAAAGGTTCTGCAAAATGTGGTCCATTCCGTCGCAACCCAATTATCAAAAGATTCAAAGTACTTAAACACGAATTGCTTGCTTAGTCGAACCCAAACAAAATAGAGATAATACAGAAATTTATATAAAATCTCTGTGCAGCTATTTTTAAAGACCGTTTAATATTTTCAAGTATTTAACATTGACTCAATTAACATCTGTTGATACTTCGTAGTATACTCAAGTGTTTCAGCCTTATATTCACTTCAGAGTAAACTCACTTAAGTTAAAGAGTTAAGTAAGTAGTCAGAGTAAGTTCACTTAAGTAGTCATATTTATTTGGATATATACTACGCGAATTTCTCAAATCAAGCCCCGGATGTAAAGGGGAAACCTGCGTGAGAACCTGCTAAAACTGCCAATTCTTAAAAAGGTTTAGAAGTGTTCTGAATAAAACTACATTGAAAAGACTTTCAAATTCAACTGTATGCTTCAATCATTGTCTAATTTAATTTAAATTTATTGAGAAAGGAAAATGAACTGCATTAAAATTAAGTTAAAGGATATATATTATTCCTTGTACGACAAAATCATCATAATGGAAAACCAGTTCTATTAAATATGAATTTAAGATTGAGCAATAGTTCTTTGTTTAATTGGACAAAACAAAATGCTAGCAATTCTTTTTGTTGGTTTACAAAATATAAATTAATATTCGGAATCGTTCCCCGAAAAAATTAATAGTAAAATAATTTGATGAGTATAGTAAATAAAATGACTTCAGTTAATATATATATTCTTAGGGTAGAGTTCGTCAAAGCCAGCTCTATTTTATATAGCTTTTGGGCTTAAGTTAATAGGGTATAACTTATGTCTAGCTCATAAGTGAACAAACTCGAAATGCTGTAAAATTACAATTCCTGCGCTGATTGAAAGATAAATTTTGTAAATAAGGACTGATGCATTGAGCACTTAAGCCAATTAACTGTAAAATATTTAAAAATGGCACTAAAAAGTAAAGTTGTAATATCCAGAAACCCATCGATCCGAAAGACATGGAATTCACGCAATATGTGGAATGAACATTTTGCCTTCTTTTAAAAAAAGAATTGAAAATTATAATTTGGTTAACTTTTTATCAAGCTTTTAACTACTCAATCACTAAGCTTTTCTCCCTCCCTTCTTTAACGAAGACTGAGGGAAAATGCGAACCGTTTCCCTTTTCTTTCTTTTTCGATGGGATGGAGGGAGTTTTATTTATAAAATTCATGAGTAAGAAGAACGGATACTCCAGCTATTAATTAAAATATGTATAAAAAGTAACCAGAAGAATAAAAAAAATAGTATATATGTGATGAATCCCCAGCCCTTCAAGTGTCAGTTGGGGTAAATTTCCTAACAGGACAATTCAACCCACCTTCCGCATAAGGACTTTGACTTCTACATTTGCCGGACTTAAAAAAAGACACTTGTACTAACGACTCACTCGCTGCTGATCAAAGCTGAAAGAGATCTCGTCTTGTCATGGCTTAACTACAAACTGTTTTGCTGAACCTTGGAATAAAATGTAATATGATAAATGGCTGCCCGTTGCATTTCTCCTGTCAATCTTTACAAATTGCTCCAATATATATATATATACAGTGGCGCACACAAGGGAGAGTCCTGGGGTCGGACCCCCAAAGTCCTTGATTTTTTTTCCAATTGATTATAATTCTATATAAGTATATAGTACATAAAATTTAATTAAGTATTTGTTATTAATGATTAATTTTATTAATTAATGCTAATTATTTATTCAATAATTAGTTTTTTACTGTGTTTTGTTCCCGAAAATCGACAAAATCAAAAGGAGCATGATACAAGATTGGTGAACTTTCGACCCCGAACTCCCCCCCTGGGAAAATGCCTGTGTGCGCTACTGTACATATAAGTATTAAATTTTTGTATTTAAATTATTTCTTTATTAACTTTTATTTTATTTTAGATAACAGTCATGGATATAAATGAATATATTCCTATATTTATCAAAAATTGACAAAAACGCTTTTTAGTTTAATTTTGTAAGGCAATCCATCTATATTAGGTTTATAAAAATATAAAGTTGTTTACAAGTATAAAAGTTACAACTGTTTTAGTAACAGCGGATATCTCTTCCAGTATGCAGTTACCGACTTCAAAACCCGTTTTTTCGGAAAACACTTGAAGTGGGATTGTTTGCAACGTTACAAGGATAATTAACTAATTTTATTTGTGTTTTCTTTATATGATAATATAATTGGTTTTAACCTACTTTTTAAAAATCCACTGCATTACAAAATTTACACAATCACTTATATAAATATATCATTTATAAAAAATATATCATTTATTTAGGTATTTTTCTTAAGAGGTTTCATATAGCTACTAAAATAAAATGTTCTATTTTTGGTAATAATTTAAATACTCTTATCACTTAGATCATTTAAAAATGAATAGTAATGATCCAAATTAAATGCTTCAAAACTGAAAATTCATTCTTAATCATTTTGCTCAGAGCAGTCTGCATTTGCATAATTTTTTTATACACGTATACAACAGTTTTTTCCGATTTTGATATTAACTTTTTAAAATAAAGTCTTAGCCTGTGCCTCATGTAATTTACTAAACTAATCTAAAAACCACAATAGAATTCTCATATCGCATTTAAAAAAAAAAATGCTTCGCATGTTGAATTTTTTAAAGGAATAAATAAATATAGTATAAATATTGATTGAAATTCAATGTTTTTCAAAAGAAAAATATGCAGAAAAATTATTTTAAGCATAAATTTAATTGATTTTATAGAAAACGGTAACGATACAAATATAGATACAACACAAAACAGACAATTGAAACTTTTTTAAAATTATTTTCAGTCAATATCGACTACTAACTTGTTAAGCAATCAAACATATTTCTATTTAAAAATACAGTTTTGTATAATAATAAGCTAAGCTTAAAATATCCAAACTCTTAGCTGTGTTATTGCTATTAGATATGAAATTAAGTTTTAGCTAACAGCGAATGAACATCCTAAAAGAATTAAACGCGCGTCAAACTATTTTCATCTTAATAAATTAATTCCTTTTTAAGATGGGGGAATTGTATAAACGGGAAAAAGATACACATTCTCTTGCTTAAAATTACAAAACATTTCATAAGCATCAGCGTTTAGCACATAGTATTAGACTTTCTGAAACGAACGCATACAGCAGATACGTAACGAAATAAATGAAGTGCGAATTTTCAACGAACAAGAATCCAGTGGATTAACATATCTTTCAACACAATTGTCAAATACAGTCTTGCAACTGTTGTCAGACAAGTCACGCGAAACTTTTAAAAATCTTTCCCCAATATTCTTACCTAGGAATCTATTTAAGACATGTGCATTGAAACAAGTTTCTCATACGATATGGAATATTTGCTAAACTTTTATCTATGTAGCTTTAATTAAAATCTTACTTGTAGAGTTACTGAGTTGAGACGTAGGTGTTTCTCAAGCTGTAGATGCTGTATTTGAAATTCTTTTTAACTGACATTCGATTCTTGTTCTATTTTTAATATCCAACTTGTAATCCTTTAGAGATACTGATTCAATTTTTTCCCCTTTTGGGAGATTCATGTCTTACATATCCAGTTGTCTGTGTTCTGTACAAACTTAGTTGTTTGGAAGGAATTTCTATTGGTAGAATTTCGTAACACGCGCTGTTTTGAAGCGAGGTAAGGAAACTAGTTGATATAAGGAAACTCTAGTTTACCATGACTTTGGGCTTTATTAAAAGATTAAATGATTCCATGTTGACAAAATGGAAGTAAATTTACACAGACGACACATGCATTAATTTCTGACAGTTATGAATTAACACAAATTATTTTTGACATACAGATTTGGATTAATTTTTCACTTGTGTTCATATATTTATATCAGTCCCAGTTAACTGTTGGGTCCAAATTAAATATTTTATTATTTTAGTATTTTTATTTAACTCAAAATATTAAATGATTTAACTTTAAATTTTTTGAAAAAAAAGAAAAATTAAGCAAAATTTGTATCAATCCTTTATTTATTTAATTAAATATTTAAAAATTATATTTTTTTAATAAAGAAATTTTTTTTTCTAGATTCTAAGAAAAAAATTTTTTTAATGAAATTTAAAACTTCATTAAATTTAAAATATTTGATTGTATTAGTGAAACTCATTTAATAGTTATAGAATCAAAAGTGCTGTTAAATCTCTTTTTTAAGAAAAGCAAAACAATGCATTTAAAATGTCATTTTTGTTTTTCTCTCCGATTCTTTTGAGATTAACTGTAGCAATTGAATTATAACGAAGCCAAAAACATTTACTTCATTACAAAGAAACTGTCACAAACCTTCTCGCATACCGTGAACAGCAGGACTTCTGGTTAAGCAAACACCTATAGGATAGGGATTGCAATATCGGACGAAAAGTTCAATACCGGTATTCGGTATTTTTTAGATCTTAATACCGGGATACCAGTAATAATTCCGGTATTAGAAATTTTAGAAAAAGTACGAAAACGCAGGTGTTTGTTTTATATTTGCCAGTTTTATTAGAGAGTGTAAATATCACAAAAAATAATTTGTAACTTATAAATTATGTAACAGTATGTAATGAACACACACAAAAAAAGTAAAGGAACATCTTATTTATTTAAATCACAAAAAAAGTGTAAATATCTTTATTCAGTCTGTGATTCTAGTACAAATTTTTGAAATGTGATCTTAAAAAAAAAATAATGCATCAATTGCACTGTCATTAAGCCTGGAACGTAATTTTGTGCATTAATTTCATCCGAATTATCTTATTTTCAAAATAATCTAAAATCCCTGATGGCTTGGGCTTAGAAAGTGTGCTAAAATTTGTATCTTCATCGCAATTAGATTCATTCCTCTTTAACAATTTTGCATCGTGTTTCGTTTTTAGATGTGTATGAAGTCCTCGTTTGTACTTCCTCCATTCATTTTAATAACACTAGAGCATTTTTTACATTGTACCACTATATTCTTTTCATCATATAAATAAAGAAACCAAACCGAAGTCTTATCAACTGATTTTTTATGTTCTTTAAAGTTATTCTCATTCATTATTATAGGTTATTACTTATGAGTACATTCAAAAATTAACATGAAAAATATTTTGAACCCTAAAGTATGATATGCAAATACAGTGTGAATATCAAACTCACCAATTAAAAATATATACTACGAACTTTCTTCAGAATTACGACCTTGTTTTCACAGATATGAATATCAGTCTACGAATTCTGAGAGTGTGCAATATCGCTCTGATCTGTAACAGGATATTTTTGGCCCGTCTCTTTGAATGATTCACATATTTTATCACTTCTCTTGACTATACGATACAACTTTGTATTCAATTAATTTCGCCCGTTAGGGAGACACAAAAATAAAAACGTATAGTATTTTGCGATGTTGGTGATACCTAAACATATTGAGACAATTTTTAGAAAAAAAAAATTCTAGTAAATACCGAAAAATCGGTATTTAAACTTGTACAAATCGCTCAAAATACCGGTATTCGGTATCCCGGTATTGCAATCCCTAGTATAGGATACAAGAATGACGCAAGATTTTACTATTAATAAAATGTAGTCGGACCCCGATTTAACGTACTCCTATTTAACGAATTTTCTCTTTCCCCGATAAAAATGAAAGCAAAACCCCCATTTAACGAATGATAAACCCCTTTTTAACGAATAATATTCAATTTAACGAATTATTTCAACAGTTGAAATTTTTTTATTAGCTTGCATTAGAAAAAAATTGAACTTTTTTTCCCAAATAATATCATTTTTGACCGGAATAGAAAAGGGATTTTCTTGAAAGAAGCAAATCTCGACGGGATAGAGTCCAAAGCATTATTAAACTTTATATGAGCAGACGAGTTGTAAGTGCGAGTTTTGTATAGGACAGGAAACTCCTCTCTCTTATCTCATTCCACTTCGCACAACACAAAGGATATTTTAAGATTTTAACGATTCATGACGCAATGCCTATCGGAGCAGCTGAATTTCGGGAAATCGCTGATTTGTTGGAGCCAATGAATAATGAGTTATGATGTAGACATTGATATTGAAATTCTAATCAAAACTGTTACATTTTTAATGCTTTACATTGTTCAGGAACTGAAAAAATACCTCAAAAACATGATGCAAATGACGCAGTATTTTCTTCTCTGCATAAAGTCGAAGCAAGGACTCTTTCGAGTCAGGAATCGACAAGTAATATAAAATTTTTTTTTAATGTCAATTCCTACTTTGAATGGAAGAATATAAAGTATTTAATAACGATTGAAAATTTGAATAAGATATATATATATATATATATATATATATATATATATAGGAGGAGAGAGTGAACTAATAGTAGGAATTGAATAAATCCAAAGATATTTTGCCATACCTCAAGTTCTGTGCTTAAACATACCTATTATACTATTGAAAAATACTGCGTTACTAACAAAAATGAAGAATTTTCTTTGTTTTTCTTACATTTTTTCAACTAATAATTAAATAAAGCAAATATTTTTCGTACATTTTGTTTGCAATTTCATGCAGATTTTAGATCAGCTTACGAATATTAAATATGTTTACAAACTCGGAAGTTATTCATCAAAAACCGCGACTAAAGAAACAAAAGTCGTCTGTAGGATTGAGATAAATTACAATTAACCAATATTAAATAAAATCTTGTGTTGGCGAATCAACTTTCCTGGATTTTTCACGGAAATTTAATGCAATGTTTTGTTTCTCGGTAAATCGTTTGGGTCATTAGCTTTAACTGAATGCTTTAACACGTGAGAAAAAAACCTTTTCAAGTTTTGACACAAGTCGCCAAAAGGGTCGCTAAGTCGCCAACGTGGCTGTATTTGTAATTCTTTCAATAATTAGTTTTAATCAATTAATCTTTATTAATTATAATTCAAATTATTGTATTGTCATCCAAAATGATCCTGTATATAAAATTTCAGCTCAATTCAGCGCTTTAAAATATATTTTATTAACGATTGAAAACTCCACCAAGATAAATAAATAAATATACAAATATATAAATAAATAAATATATAGACAGTGCGAGCTAATAGTAGGAATTGAAAAAGAATGTCAAACATCTATTAGTCAGTATTTTAAAATTTCCAATTAACTGTTGTGTAATAATTCACTAATAGTATTATTAGCTGTTGAATAAAAAGAGTGTAGTCTCTAACTATGGATATTTTTTGGGTAGTTACTTATTATAGAACTTCAAGAAGATAAATGCAAAAAACATGAATTTTGTTTGAACCTCTATAAAACGAATAACTCCGATTTAACGAACAAAATGTTCGATCTCAATGAATTCGTTAAATCACGGATGGTCTGTAATTATTCCACGTCGGTTGGTTGCTGGGCAATAAAATATTTCTTACATACATTGGTGCAAAGTAATGACTATCGAAGAAATTGCTTATCCATTTTACAAAGACGTTAACAGACTAATAAGTCTTTGTAGCAAGACACAATGCCACGGGAATTTTCATACTAATGGTTAGACATATGCTCTATCAGACAAAAGACTCTCGAAAATTATCTTGCATTTCTGTCTCTTTATGCATCAAATCAAAAGAATAATAAGTATATATCATGGATAAGATTTAACCTGCTATGATTCCTATTTTTGAATTCATTAACATGGAACGTTTTGCTTGAATTCAAGGAAGTACAGTAGGACCACGATTTTACGAACCTCTGTTTAACGAATTTTTTTATTTCCCAGATTAAAATGAAGACAAAACTCCCTATTGAACGAATTAAGGAATTATTTCAACATTTAAAATTTTTATTAGTTTGTGTTAGAAAAAAATTTGATTTTTTTTTTCAAATGACATTTTTTTGTTGTTGTCCGGAACAGAAAAAAATATTTTCCTGCAAGTTGCAAAATTCGAAAGCCAAGGGTGCAGAGCGTTATTAGACTTAGCAGATGTAGATGAGTCATGTGCAGTGGCGCACACGAGGGAGGGGTCCTGGGGTCCGGACCCCCCAAAGCCCTTGATTTTTTTTCTGATTGATTATAATTCTAAGTATATAGTACGTAAATTTAACTATTTGTTATTAATGATTAATTTTATTAATTAATGCTAATTATTTATGCAATAATTAGTTTTTTACTGTGTTTTGTTCCCAAAATTCGACAAAATCAAAAGGAGCATGATACAAGATTGGTGAACTTTCGACCCCGGACCCCCCCTTGAAAAATTCCTGTGTGCGCTACTGGTCATGTGTATAACATATTGTATGAGTTTTGAATAGGACAGAAACTCTTGTTATCTCATCCCACCCACAACGTAATATTTTATATTTTGATGATTATGTGTTAAATTTGATGATGGACTACCTATCTGTACAACTGAAGTTTAGGAAACTGTTGATTTATCGGAACCAATAAATAACAATTGCGATGCAGAAATTGACAGTGAAACTCTTACCAAAACCATCATATTTTCTAATACTTTACATTGTTTGGAAACTTTGAAAACATACCTTATGCAGCAGAATGTAAACAACGCAAGATTTTATCTCATCTCTGTATAAAATCGAAATAGAACTCTTTCGAGTCAGGAATCAAAAAGTGCCAAACATCTGTTAATAAGTATTTAAAATTCCCAATTAACTAGTGCTTAATAATTCACTAGTAGTATTTTTAACTGTAGAATTAAGCGTGCAAAATTTCTAACTACGGATATTTTTTGTGTAGTTTCTTATTGTTGAATTTACTAAAGGTAAATGCACAATAATTTGTTCTTTTTTTTTTGAACCCCGATGTAACGAATAACCCCTATTTAACGAACAAAATGTTAGATCCCGATAAATTCGTTAAATCGGAGTCCGACTGTATACTAATGATTTTATTATTATTGTGTGGCAAATATTTGAAAAAGTAAACTGGAAAATTACAGATCTCTAAGCTAAAATTATGCCAGATAACGAAGTTAAATTTTTTACTGAATAGATTTTTTTGCTAGTATGTAGTGAATTAAATATTTTTATATGCCTCAATGCAAATAAAAAAAGTACTCCCCCCCCCCAAAAAAAAAAAATTATCAGATATCTTTTAAAAATTTTTCCCTCTCGGTTTGTTACATATATAATTTTATACGTACATCTTAATGTGTACGTTGTTCCGAATCTTTCTTATAAATTTTATTTTGAGAGTAACAACTAAATAAACTGACAGCATAACAACTAAATTTTTAAATAGATTTCAAATTTCGAAATGATATTATATTATTAATGAAAATTTAGCAGAAGTAGTGGTGGCATTTATTCGTAATTATACGTTGATAAATAGTTTCTTTTTATTCGTTTGGTAAAAAAATCTGTTTTCAATAAACGATATTTTATTAATTTCAATCAAAAAGAAAATTCTATCCACAAGGAATAAGATTGTCAAGTTTTCTTGAAATACATGCGTTACGCTTTTATTATTACAACAACGAATAAGTTGTTTATATTTTAAGTTTGAAATATTTATATTTTTAGCATATTAAACTGATTTTTGCATAATGCAAAGTACTTTTAGATTTTTCATTTTGATTTTGAAGTAACATCTATTTATTAGGATATTTTAAATTTAATTAAAATTATTTTGTTGCATTGCAGTCTAATACTCGTCCAAGATGCTTTAAAAATAAATTTTGTGAATATTTGCTCTTCTAAAACTGAATTTATATTATTATGCGTTTCGATTTATAATTCTTTTGCTTATTACTACGAAATGCACTTTACATAATGACATTTACATTAACAGAAATTACTGTGTTTTTCTTTTCGTCTTGAAACTCGAAACAGTTGTGTTGTATAAGTACATAGAAATATATATATATATATATATATATAAGTGGTAATTACCTCCCTTATCGATAAATCATTTCTTTGTCATACAAATAATGTATATTTAAGGATCTTTAAAAAATGTAGTTTTCTGGATATTTTATGTTTCTATAGTTTCTGTAATTCAACATATATTCGTCTCAAATAAAAAAAAAAAAATGGTGCGTGGAACGCCCCGCGATAGAAGTGAAACTACTTTGGAACATTGATCATTTGCTTTAATATTCCAAACTGACAGTGTACATGTCTCAATCGCCTAATTTGCAGGAAAAGTATTCGTGGCGAATTGAGTCTTTCTGATTCCAAATCCAAAGTAGGAAAATATGCTGAAATTTCTGGGTATACAAAACTATTATATTTTGATAAATTTGGTATACTTTTCCTACTTAAACTTTGTCGGCAATTGCAACATTCTTTAATGTCTTCTAAATTAATTTCCAGTAAAATATTTTTCTGCTCAGCAACAGGCATTCTCACACAAATCATCTCTAAGCCATAATCTATCACAAATCGAACACCCGTGACCGAAAGGATTATCAACGAATAGCTTTTGAAAATCTTTGTGAGCATTTTTATGGGTGAGTGAATATTAACGGCGCACTGTTCAGCTATATGAGGGCTTTTGGTGACGGACTTCGTAATTTTGAGCCATGGTCAAGTGACGAGGACGTCACCTGAGCTGGCACTCCCCCCTCTCCTAACTACCACACCAACGGGAGGTCGTTTGAGCTCTCAACAGATTTAACGTGCATCGCGCCCCTACGCGGCTGGTCTTAAGTGGTACTCGGCTCGAACGCATGACACGCCAGCCACGATCTGATACTTTAACCACTATGTTACCGTGGCCACGCATTTTTATGTAAATCATAGTCTTTGTAACGTAAGATAGAATTTATTATCGATTCACATGCATCAGTTCCAACTCACACTAGAATCGTTGAGGGTTCTGTAGTTGACGGTACAGGGTGGTTCACAAAGTCCGTATTAATCTATGATGTCGTAAGAAGAGTCTGAATAGACATTCCCATCCCTTAAACTCGGCATTAAGAAAGTATTTTGCAATGTTTTTTTTCCATGCTCGATATTCTCTCATGTGTACTCTGATGGAGATTTGGCAGTAGCACTTGATGAATTTGCATTATTTTTCTGTTTTTTTTTTGTCACTTTTTTAACTGAACTTGCTGCTAGTTTTTTTTTTCTTTCATGAAACTCTTTTCCTCTTTGTGCATTTGATTTAGGCATTCTGACTGGAATTAATAATAATTCAATGCAAATGAAAATTAAGGAAATAAATTAGCCACCGAACACATCGCCATGTGTAGCCAACAATCTAAAGAAAATTTCAAAAAGGCACGCTTTTGCTGCTAGAGCTATTTTGTCTACACCGTAATGCTCACACTGCAACTGATACGACCGCTGATAATGTTCCCAGGTCTGGGGAAAAGGACCCCTAATCGGAATGTGGGCAATTATCCAACTTTTTCACCGATATGACACAAGTCACGCAGTGTCCCCGCTCCCCTTTTTCCTCCTCTGGCTCTCTCTTTACCATGGAACGATTCGGGGGATGGGGGAAGACTACTTCCGTTCGTTTTTCACTGTTACGCAAAACTGGGCAATTTTCTCATTCAGTCTCGAGCCCACAAAAAGTTTAACTTCAAAATTTTTCCTTTGCACACAAGTGGCCACGGTAGCCTAGTGGTTACAGCTCATGGCAGGCATGTCATGAGCTCGAGCCCTATTCCACTGAAGACCCAATCTGTAGAGGTGCTGCTGATGCACATTAAATATTTCATGGCTAAAACATTCTCCCATGACGTAGTGTGGTAATTCATAGAGGGAATCCAGCTCCGGTGTCGTCCTCATCTCTTGACCGAGGTTAAAAATTACGATGTCCCTCATCAATAGCATTTATGTTGCTTTATAGTAATATAGTACGGCGTAAACACGCTCATTAATTATGCATAACTAAAACGGTGTGTTTGTGGTTTATTAACATCGCGCAATAAAGCAATATGAGGATTATTGGCAACAGACCTCATAATTTTGAACCATCGTCAAATAACGAGGACAACGAGCTGGCAGCCCCTCTATGAACTTCATAACCAAGCGAACTAGATCAGTGTTCCGCAACCCCCGGTCCGTGGACCGGTACCGGTCATTGGATCAAATACTACCGGTCCGCACAAGAAACATTAAATTATTTCTCTTTTATTTACTGTGGTATATTTTTCTTGGGATTAGGCTACTTTTTATGAAAATCACTTAATATTCCTTTTTAAATCACTTTATATTCATTTTTTGGTGTAGCTGTATTTTATTCAGAAGTCACGATTATATATAAATACAATTAAATTAAAATTATTAAATCAAAACAGTCTAAAATATAAATAATCAACATCCTCCCTCTCAGCGGACCGCGGTAAGAAAATGTTGACCTGGCCCACAATGATGACTTGCTGAGGATAACTAGAGTATTAGAGCTCGACTATCTTTAAAAGATCAGACACTTTGCGTAATCTAGTTTTAAATTAGCTACTAAGGCTTAAATTCATAACAACTTGCTTACGTGACTGACCACTTAGAACCTTATATTCAAGTAGATAGGAACGATTACTTATAACTAATTAATTAAATAATTTAGCTAATTAATCTAACTTCCTAAACAAAAATGATTCTTTTGTACAATTCTTCATCGATTGAAAGACCTATAACGTAAATTATAAATACAATTACTTCAATTAGAAATTTAATTTAATGAAGATCCTTTCCAGAGCTATAGGACATCTACACTTGATCAATGATTCCTACATAAGGTTTCTCTAATTGCCGCTCATTCTTCAAATTCTATCGTTAAAAAGTATATCTCATTTCCATCGATTCAAATTCTTCTTTAATTGGGTTTGGGAAAAGTTTTGCCATAGTTTGTGCAAAATAACTTAGGGAATTCTTTTAAAAGGATTCTGCGTACGTTATGAAGTTAGAATTTATCTGCGAGCGGGGAATAAAGGTTCGAACGAACTAGAATGATATTTTAAGCCTCTTTATATTTAAATTTATAACATCCTCGACTCTGTTCTTCAAATAACTCCTAAGGGTTGAAATGGCTAGCTACTGGAGCCTCTCCGACCATACCATAAAAGCAACGGACAATAACTAAATGAACAATTACTGTTAATAATTAATAGAAGATTTGGTGAAGGCAATTCAATAGTGATAAACATAAGAATGTGGAATTGCAAGTTTAGCTGTCCTAAAAGCTTGAAATAACATTGAAAAATTTATTGAAGATTATAAAACCAATTCTTCAATGCTACCAATAACATAATGCAGGAAGTAGCTACTTTTTTCAATTTCTGACTATTAGTTCACTCTCTCCCTATATAAGGATTTATTTATTTTTATATCTTGTTCAAATTTTCAATCGTTAACAAATTACTTTTTATTTATCCACTGAAGTTCAAATTCATTTTTTAAAACTTGTAGTGGATGACACTTGATGTTAATACAGCTTTATCAAATAATAATTCATTAATCAAATTTTATTTTTAAATGTATTCTGCGTTATTTTTGATGAAGTTAGATTTATCTGCAACATATGGCTCAAGTAAGTTTATCTAACGAAGTAGGAATTGATTTTAAAATTCTTTTTTATATTACTTGATGAACATTCTATGGTGTAAATCTTCCCAACATAATCCTAAGTTCTTTGAAATTAAGGGCAAGAATCCATCCAGTGAGAGAAACGAACTAAATATGCAAATGAGAAACTTGGAACAAGATATAGAGGTTTGGGGAGACAGGAGCCAACCCTTTAGAGATATGTTATGTGAATCCGGAACAAGGTTGGGATCCTACACAAGATGAGCTCATCGTTATTTAATACGAACTTTTAAGAAAACCCATATTACTTAATTCTAATACAACAATTAAAAGGGAAAGGTTACTCAATTAAAGTAATATTCTAAGTAATAGGAGTAGATATTTATCATTAAAATTAAATAAATTAATATAGTGATCTAGTTTCCTATTAAAAATTTACTTTTGGGCTGATTCCCCTTCCTTTAAGAGGTTATACTATAATTAAGTATTTAAAGTTAATTCTTTATAATTTATTTTTAAGAACGACATGTCTTCTTTTCAGGATATAAGACATCAAAGCTTACGATGGATCACGTAAGACTCTAAACTTGCCGCTGGCTATGTCTAAAACTTCTATCCTTTTAAACAGGGGTAAAATCTCATTTACAAATAATGCAATTTTTCTTAAATTTGGGTTGGAAATCCATTCATCGTCGTCAAAGAACTAGGAGTTATAATTAGAAATTGGAACACAGATATCACAAACTTGTACTCGTATATCAGAAATAACCAACGTGCGGTACATTCTGCCGGGTGAATCAATTGTTGGCAGAGATCTGTGACATCTTGCGTGCCTGAATCTGTCTGTTTACTAAGTTCCATATACAAATTGGGATCAACTACCATTGTAATAACAGAAACGATTTAATAAATTACCTATCTATTCACAATACTATATAGGCATTGCTGACCATATCGAGTTGAATTGATTAGTTATATTATATTTCCCTTTATTTGAATGCCGATTTCTGTGCCAATTTTCCTGTCTATTCAGTTTATATATATATATGGCTGCTTTCAAAAGGCCCTCCTATAAATCAAAAACATATTACTATACTCCTTTTCACCTTAAGTTGACAGCGCTGGGAAGGGTACGGTGACCAAATCACAGCCACTACGGGGTTACTCTAGGAGAAGAGTGTGACTATAACAAATAAAATTCTCCATATTTGGCGAGCAAAAAAAATGCTCTTGAAAAATTAGTTTTTTAAAATTGTATGAGGTTTTTTCATAATAGTATAAGCCTTTTATTTAATCGAGATATTTAAGGGTTTGCATTTCAAAATGTTTAAAAATATTGATCAATTAACTATCAAGTCGCAAAGCAAATGGCGTTGATTTGGCGCGAATACTTTGGAAGAATGTAATCTTGAAAACCGGTTTTTTCAGCCAAATGTTGTTGTTGTCAGCCAAAAGTCAAGTTGTTGTTTTCAACTGTATTCGTTCACAGGTATTAAAGAATAAATGCTTTTAAGATGTGATTAACTTAAAATATATCTTTAAACCCACAATTTCTATAATACATGATACTTTTTAACAATTTTCTGTGCATTTGGCTTTGATTTAAATTCCAACACTAGTTGGAACTACTTTTTCAAGCGAATGTTTACATTCCCCACCTTTCCCAACGCTGCCAACTTGAGGTGGAACAGAGTATACTTAATTAGTTCTCAGTTCTTGGATTAAGTAAATAAACACGGGGGTTATAATTGAAATTACGATTTAAAAAAGCTCTCAGTTTAAAACTACCATTTAGAATGACTTGATATTTTAACAGCACAATCGTGAGGCAATGGAATTTGGCTTGGTGAAAGAAATCAAAATTAATTCCAAAATATGCTGATATATGGCATAATCAGGGTAGAGGCATACAAATTACTTCACCATATGCGTAGTTGCATCGTTTATGCCAAGCGGCATGTAGCCTTTTTGAGTAACTATCTTACGGAATATATTCATATAAGATGGAGCACCACCACACATTGCTACTCCCATGAAGCAGGTACGGTTCGCTCATTTAGGAGATAATAGAATCGTAAGCCACCGTTTTACAACAACATGGCTACCACGTTCCTCCGATTTAACCCCTGTGATTTCTAACTTTGAGGATTCTAAAGATTGCTGCTTACATCTTGAGGATTGTGGAATCTGACCGATTTGAAGGAAAACATTACACACCACAATCGTAGTATCAGCACAGATACTCTTTGATATCTCGTGGAACATGTCATTTGCGTTTCTAGCCAATAGTGAAACAAGTCTTAAAAATATCGAACAATTTATGCGTGGATCATCTGTATGGTGTTCCAAGAAGCTTAAATTTTCTCTTGTCACTGCCACTTTTTTGCTGTAAATTCGTATTTTCGCTAGTAAACTTGTCATAATACTTGTAGTCTAATATTTCCTTTTGTCTTACAATATTTCTGTGTTAAATGAATCAATTAAGACTTTTCTGCCGAGATCATCATATCTCGTCACATTTTAGAACTATTTTGTCTCCCTTTTGTTTTCTTGCCTACAATTGTTGTGGTAAAATATGAAACTATTCTGATCAGTTCTTTTAAACTTAGAAGTATTTTAAAATCAGGACTTTAATTATAATCACCATGTACATTAATAAAATTATTGTAGATATATTTTTTCAATAAAGAATGAAAGCAAAATAAATAAAGTACTCCATCTCCAAGTGTTACATCTAAATTTATATACAACTCCTCAACCCAATTTTACCCTTTAAAAATTTTCACCTTCAATAGGAAATTGAATTTTCACAAAATGCAAAATCATAATACAGTGAGAAAAGATCATTTTAAAGAAAACCTTAACTTTTCCATTCGATTTTTAGATGCCAAAGCGCAGAAAACTGTCTCTAAAAACGATATTAGCCTCGTGAGAGGGTAAGTATGAGGGGAATCGGATAAGAAATATTTTCCATCGAAATATTTACTCTTAACTCGGGAAAATCCTCTTATCCTGTAGACCAAATATATTTCTTGGTTCCGGTTTTGGTTCACTGCGGAAAGGAATCGTTATTGAAAAACGTAAATTCTAACTTCATTTCATTTTCGATTTGTAACAGATTCAGATTCTTCTCCCTCCCCTTTTTGATATAGGATTTATTGAAATATTTCACGCAGTAGAATTTCATTTCAATGTATCACATTGGTACTATTACAAATTTTAACTGAATTTTCGTTCACGGAATCTAGTGCAAAGGGTAAAATATATTTACGAATTGAGAGAGTGATAAACGCCAAAATCTTAATTAAAACTGTAATGATTTATTTTACGTAATCTGGAAAGGCTGCAATAATTTAAAAAGAAAGATCAGATTCATCAAATAATCAAATATGTATAGCTAAACAAAATTGTAAGTTATTACAATAGTACATTTTCAAAATCCAAATGCAGTCGGACCTCTATATAAAGAAGTTGCAAAACCTGAAAAAAAGTTTGTTATATGGAATAATAGCTATACAGAGGTCCATCTTTTCACTTTTCTATATAAACCTCTTAAAAAATATTTTAAATTCATGAACACTATATATTAAAAAAAAGTAATTATTCACGTTTTGTTAATATATTTATGAAACCTATCAAGGGGAAAAAAACTGCAAGGAAAATTTCTTGAAGCCTTTATCCACTTCCAGAAGAATTACATTTTTTTCTTTGAAGCTCAAGCACTTATGATTTGACACTTTTGAGCTACTAGAAACGAAGTTACCAGTACAGTGATCAACGCTTCAAATGAAGGGAGACTAGTTAAAGGGCACGGGAGCATGAGACAGCTCCCCTGAGGGTGAAAGGGGATATCGAAGATGTTTCTAGTGAACTGGACAATGGGGGGAGGCAGAAAGGTTGCAATTCTTGGATGAAACGCCTAGAATTCTATTGCTCTGGGCGAGATAGCCACTAATAAAACCAGTTCAAGATGATTTATGACCATCATAAAATGTGTTAAAAGAGAATGATTTGAATTGTCGAGAAGTACTTAAAAATAGGGAGAAAAAAAAATTGAATCAGATGAAAAAAAGTTTGTTATATAGAAAATGTACATCGCTATTGTGGGAGGTTATTTTACGAAGAAAATCGTAAAATATTCTTGGTTCCAGAAAAGGTTCGCTACATAGAAAAATTCGCAATATAGAGGTTCATAATATGGAGGTTCGACTGCATCTTAAAAATTAATATTTTTTAACCTTTTGAAAAAGATTTTTATAAATAAAAACACAATCGTTTTTATAAACAATTAAACATAAGGATTTGCTGTGACACAAAAAAATTTAATAAATTCGAACACTCAAAATTTTTTAACTTAAGAAAATCTCTTATTCAACTTGGTTTAATATTTAATAGATTGTTTGAACATTTCTAAAAATAAAAAATTGATATATACGAGTAAAGACCTAAAGTAACCGGAATTGAACTTTAGCGCCCTCATGCTTTGAGTTTGCGCTATTAGATGGTGTTAGTTTGGTCGTCTGGCCCGACCGTTAATGAGTTGGCGTCAGTTTGAGCTAAGTGGATTGTTTGTGGTGCTATATTTTGCCATTCCTGTTACAACATTTTGGTGATTAGGGAGATGGTAGGCTACAAAGAACAAAAAATTGTGGTAGATTTTGCTTTCTGTTGAGAACACTGCAGCCGAGACTATTGGGATGCTTCGAGCAATCTTTAATGGCGAAGCTTTGGGAAAATCACAGGTCTACGTTTTTTTCCCCATTCAAATCCGGTATTATGTCAATTAAAGAAATGCCGCATCCAGAGCATCCTTAGACAGGAAGAAATGATGAAAACATTGACAAAATCAAACGTGCAATTGAGAAATATCATCGAAAGACCACAATGATTAAATTTCTGAGGAAATGAACATGTTATGGAGCACTGTCAAGACAATGCTCGGTAAAATCCTAGTAAAATCCTAGGAGAGCCCACACACCCTTGGCGACAAAACTAAAAAAGCGCCAAGCCAGAACGAGATGGCGCCAAGCGAAACCGACAATGGCGGCAAGTGAATACAGAGAGATAAGGTGGATGCGTAATGAAAATATATGTAAACAATACAGAAATTAAGCATTTAAGATAAAAAAAAAAACATAAAAACAGCACTTATTTTCTTACTGCTGATCTTTTCCGAGTGGAGGGTACAGCCTAACGACTGATTTTAAAAAAGTCTTGAAGGTCTCATCGCTAAGTGAATGATCGTGTGAGCGCCGCCATTTTTATTCTGCGAGGTAATGGTCGAACACACCTTCGGCGTGGCTGGTGCAATTTCGAAGAAAGCGTTTTATTGTCGACCATGTTACATCATGCCGATCGTTACATTTAGGACATTAATAACTCTAAGCAATAAATCCTTCCTTCATGCACTATTCAATCAATTCTTTCTAACCTTTCACATTCAACAAAGTAAAAAATTCTAAGATATATTCCTTCACACACACAACCATTCCAGCCCGGTTCCCCCAAACAAAATGAAATTCGAAATGCCCGCCGACAAAATCGAAATTTCCAGAAATAGGTTTACCATATCTAGTATCAAAGTAGGGTTACCAAGATGGCACAATTATCGCCAACCCAAAATAATTCGCGCCAAGGGTGTGGGCTCTCCTAGAACTGAACCCAATGCTCCAGCCCACATAGCTTTAAGGGTTCGACAGTTTTTTGACAAACAAAAACATGGTGCTTGTGCCCCAGCCACCCTGATCATTCGATCTGGCTCTAATGGACTTATTTTTGTTTCCATGGATTAAGAGAAGTCTGAAAAGAAAGCGATTCAGTGATGTGGATGAAGTCAAAGAAAACACCTTAAAGGCTTTGAACACTATCTTGCCTCAAGAGTTCCAGAACTGTTTTGAGCAGCGGCAAAATCATTGGAACAAGTACATCATTGCATATGTACAATACTTTGAGAGAAGGAGACTAATATAAAGTTCAATAAAAATGCAAAAGAAAAATAAAAATAAATTCCGCTATTTTCGGGTCGCTACAATTTCGAATTTTCGACCACAATTTTTGAACCAAAACATAATTGCTGTAGTTGAAATCTAAAATTTCAGTTATCAAAATATAAGCTTTTGGATAAGCGAAATCTTTGATCCCGACAACCGATTGTTAAATCATTAAAATTCGTTCTTAACACATATCCATTAAGAACTTTAGGTTTTATTTCATGTTAGAAATGAACCTAGCCATCATGATTCTTTGATCATATATTAGGATCAAAAGTTTCTAATTATATATTAAAATATTATAAATAAACAAAGCATAGAATCGTTAATCCTTATTTCTGTTTTACACAGCCACGCTCAAAATGCTATTCACGCGATCTTTTGATTTCATCCGATTTGACGTACTATATAGTAAAAAGTATAAGCAAAAACTCACTTACCTTCAGATTTTCAGTATAACTTTACATTTTTTGATTTGCATGTAATGTTGGATTCAGCCTCAGAATCAGGATACTTTGTAATGCTGATTTTGAAGAACTGTGTGCTTGACAGACACCAAGAATCAATTTCAATATAATATCCTTATGTCCTCATCACATTCCTTTCCTTCGAACAAAGGATCTGCTAATGTTTTTTGATGAATTAATGTCTTGGCTGAAGCGAAATCATTAGTTCTTATTTAGTAACATTAAGATTTGCACTTTAAATTGTTAAAATGAGTTTCGTTTTAATTAAAATAAGTACTAATTTTTGAAGATTTGATTTGAATATCAGTAGTCGTTGACGTACTATTTTAAAAACGCCATTATCACTAATCTGCATTTAATACTTCATTTTAACCAGCACAGGTCCCACGAAAGAACTCGGTATCATATGGATATCTTGGTCTCGATGGATATGCAGATTTCAGAAGCAGATTTCAGGTAAATAAGATTCCAATACATTGTTTTATATTCAAAGTCCCTTTTGACTTTCACAACTGTATTCAATTTATGTCCCTTTTCAATGTGGAAAGTAATTTATATTGCCTAATCATTCCACTGAATTTCAAGTTTTTTCCTTTATAGAGTACATATCTTTTAATCATAGTTTATTAAAGTCACTCAACAGTTTACTTAGGCTAATCAGTAAAAAATATAGAGGCACAATTCCGAGTTGTCTTGAGTTTTCAGTCAAATCACACACATATATCCTTTTTATTTAGTTAAAAAAGTCGTTTCAAAATTGAAGAAAGCTTGTCAAATAATAATTCTGGAGGCATTATTCTGAATTGCCATGAGTTTTCAAACAAAGCTTACGTTAAGTGTCTAAGCAACTATAGATGTGAAAACACAGTTTCTCGTTTATTACAAGTATAGATCTTTACAAAAATCTCTATTAAATATAAAAGTTCCATAATTTATCTCAAATTAATTCATATTTATCAAAACAGGAGCATGAATACATTACAAGGTCTTCATACACAGGCTCTTCCCGGTGAAGTATATGTTGCCACTACGTACAGAAAAATGCTAAATTAAGATAAGCTATATCTCATTAGGTTTAGGGCTGCGGTAGCTCAGTGGTCAAGGTATCGGATCATGGCAGGCACATCATGAGTTCGAGCCCAGTACCACTTAAGACCCGCCGTGTAGGGAAGCAATGCTCGTTAAATCTGTCGAGAGTTCAAACGTCCTCCCGTTGGTTTGGTGTGGTAGTTAGGAGAGGAGGTGCAAACTCAGGTGTCATCCTCGTCACTTGACTATGGTTCAAAACTCCGAGGTCCGTCGTGTTGCGACTGAACAGTGCGACGTTAATATTCACTCACTCACTCACTCCCATTCGGTAGGCTAGTGGCTAGGGCCACGAATTCATGGGTGGTGTGGCGTGAGTTTGAGTTCTGGTGCCGTTGAAGATCCGCCATGTAGAGGGTCTGATGTACGTTAGACCTGTCAAGGCTCATCCGTTGACTTGGTGTGGAAGTTCGGAGACGAGGGGCCAGCTCAGGTGTCATCTTTGTCCTTTGACCATATTCAAAATGCGTAATCAATGGAATTCTCGATGCTTTATAGTGTTGTACAAAATAGCGGCAGATACTGCAGGTTAAATCAAATTAGGACTCAAAACTATTAAATGACGTTGCATAGGTTGTGTTTAATTATTTATTACCATCGCACATTGAAGTGGTGACAGCTGTAATAAATTCAGTGGCGTAACATACACCCTGACAGGCTTCTAGGGAGTTCAAAGCTTGACTGACGCCAAGTACGTACCCTTTCTATGATCCAGTTTGAGGCCAAAACCTGACCATGCTGGGGAAAGGGGTACAATTAATATTCTCAGTTACGCCACTGCCTCAATGTTATGATCATGAGTTCATGGGTGCGATGCTGTTATCGAGTCGGGGGTACGAATCCTAAGGTCACTAAAAGCCTGTCATGTACAGGGCTTTTGTCAAAGCTCAAAGAAATTTATGTACTGCAGAAGGAGGAGTTTGTATAATAAGCGTCCGGTTCAATGCTGTCTTCGTTACTTGGCCGCAGGTCAAAATTAGTGTACGACGCTTATAGCCCAGTGTTGCGAGAGTGAGTGAGTGAATATTAACTTCGCACTATTCAGCTACTCGTGGGCTTTTGATGACCTTGTAATTTTGAACTACGGGCAAGTGACGAGGATACCTGAGCTGGCACTCCCTCTCCTAACTTCCATACCACTCCAACTGGAGGACGTTTAAGCCTCGACATATTCAACCAGCATAGGTTTCCTCTGCACCGCGGGTCTTCAGGTGATACTAGGCTCTAACTCAGGGGTACTCAACCTTTTTTTTTTTTTTGTTGCTAGGCCGCATACATATGTTACTTATTTCATGTGGGCCGCAACATGAGGATAAATGGGGAGGGATTGAGAAATGCTTTAAAACAAAGATAACACGTGAAACTTATAATGTGGAAAATTTATCAAAATATTATAACTCTTGTTTTACTTTTTTAAATTATTATTTTTAATACTTTTTTATTTTCGTCACTAAAGCTAAATTAGAGAAGCATTTAAGAAACACTCCTTCATAATGTACGCATCAGTAAAATGTTTCATATGATTAACAATAATATAACAAATTTCATAGGATGTCTTTTTTACCGCTGTGATATTACCACGGACAAAACACTTTGTTGCTGTTGCAAAGATTATTCAATATAAATCCTCTTTATCACCTCTTGAAAGAGATATTCGAGGAAAAGTGTCATTAAATGACTCTTGTTTATTGGTATTTTTTAAATACTGAACTTTCGTGACAAATCAAACAATTACTAATCCATGTTTATTTTTCACTACAAAATAATCAACCTCCCAAATCGTTTTGAAACGATATATGTTCTTCGAATATTTTTCGCTTGCAAGATATGAATGGTAGTTAAAAATTAGTTCCACCCATACAATTTTCGCTAGTCCACTGTTGTCTGTTATTACTAACCGTAACCGTTTCAAATTGAAAAGGAATATCAATTCGTTCCCGTACGACACCGACAGCAAAATTGATATATTTGATTTCTTGACAAAGAATTGCCCACAAAATTTTTAATATAGTGTTCTTAAATAAGAGAACTTCTCAAAGCACTGAGCCATGACCAGGCCACTTAAAAAGGCTCGGTGAGCTGCAGGTTGAGTATCGCTGCTCTAACTCATGACATTCAAGACACGAGTCCGTTACTTTGACCTGTAGGCTACCACGTCCAGCCCAGTGTTGCATTTGTGCTATTGTAATTAACATTCAATTAACCAAATGAACAGCATCAACAAGTAATGAGGACGACATCTGAACTGGTTCCTCACTCTACAAACTTTTACACCAAGTTATTGGGAGGATTTTTGACTCCCGGCAGAATTGAAACTTATTGCCACTGAAGACCCGCTATGTAGAGGAGCTGATGAAAGTTAAACTGTCAAGAATCCAAGTCTTCCTTTTATTCTGGTTAAATAGTTATGAGTAAGGGATGCCAACTCAAGTGGCACCCTCGTTGCTTGACCGAGGTTCATTACCAGTAGCCCTCATGTTGCTTTTTAGTGCGTCGTTGATAACACACACCTCACTCAGTCAGATTTTAAAGTGAGGACAACTGTACCTAAGTCAGCGTTTCTCAAACTGTGGGGCACGCCCCCTTTGGAGGGCGTGATAACTCTACAAACGGGGCGCGAGTCTATTGAAAAGTCGAAAACAAAAGATTATTTAAAAAATTATTAACTTACGGAAAATAAACAAACAAAATACTTTCTGATATAATAAAATATAGAATACATATTTACACTGATATAATACACTTAAAAATGTATTAGTACTGTGTGTGTGTAAAATATGTATATTTTATTATTAATTTAACAATACTAAGTTAAGTTTGATAAATATCCGTGACCCCATGGGCTTGTATTAACGTTTATCTTGATAATTCTCGTACGGTTTATAATTAATTCCTTAACTGCCGATTAAAAGATACGCGATTCACTCCCCAATACCACCGTTTACCACGTAGACGAGCGTATTCTGATGTTTTTTTGAGAGGGAGGAGAAAAGAAATAAATAAGCAAATCCTCTGAAATAACTTCCTTCGCAAACACTGTCAAGGTCCTTTTATTGTATTCCAAAGCCCTCTGAATAATTTTATGGATAGCCCTGCAAAGAAAAGATTGTATTCAGAAAGACGTATATATACGTCCAGAAAATTGATGCTTTGGCTGAGCGAGACGTTCATATGCATCGGTGGCATGATTGATTGATTGAATATTAACGTCGCACTGTTCAGCTACACGAGGGCATTTGGCGAAGGACCACATGGTAAAACCCATGGTCAAGTGACGTGGACGAACCTGAGCTGGCACCCCCTCTCAATAACTCCGCACCACACCAACGAGGACGTTTCAGCTTTCGACAGATTTAGCGTTGAAAAATCGCTGCCCTTACACGGCAGGTCTTTGGTACTGGCTCAAGCTCGTGACAAGGCATGCCACGATCCGATACCCATACTCTTCGGCTACCGCGGCCATATACATCGGTGGCACATAAGAGATTAAAGTCGTATTGTGGCTTTAGTGTCAAGGTATAGTATTATTGAATTCAATACATTGTTATTGTATGGAGGGGCGCGCGATGAAAATTGATGATTGAATAATTGGGTCGCGTATATTGAAAGTTTGAGAAGCACTGACCTAAGTGGTTATGGTCGTGAAATCTCGACTCACGACCATTCTTGAATATTTTTATCGAGTAGTAGGTTCGAGGCTTAAATTTCTTTGAGTAGATAAAAATAAAATCCTGGAGGTAGAAATTTGGTTGAAGGAGTGTCCTGCTCAAATATTGTCTTATGGTCACTTCTTATGTCTTAATATGGTCTCTTGACCGAGGCTCAAAATTATGATGTCCAACGCCAATTGCATCTGTGTTGCTTTTGACGGTGATGGAAATTGATAATCAATCACTTGAACAGGTTTAATTACGTGACGAGAATGGCATATGAACTGGTATCTCTCTCTCAAAACTGTGACACCTAAGTATATTTTACGAGCATTAGTTTCCTTAGACGAAAAATGTTTAAAGACACCAGGATTTAAATATATGACTCGACAGGAATAATGTCTGCCATGAACTTGCTACCATGGCCACGACATGATATGGCTTTTTTTTATTAAGAACATTTATAACCCCGTGCACCACAAAGTATCACATGAGGGCTTACATAGAAGTAAGCGTGAAGCATGCATCACAAAGAAGGATTACAACACAAACATACATGCCTTACCCTGGCCTTACAGCCCCTACGGCACCGCAGTCAGCGTCACTAACCACTATACCGGATGGGCGGCATGATATGGTTTGACTTCAAGATTTATATTTCTTTCTCGTTACTCTCCTGTTAAACGAAATTGCGCATGCCATTATTAACTTAACTCAGTGGTGCGACAGCCCATGAAGGCCAAGGCCTGCTGTGCCCAACTCAGTATACGCGACCTTGGACCCTGAGGTGCATGAGCAGATGTTCCTATCAGTCGGTCGTGAAACCCTCAGTGTTAAGTTGGTACTCCTTTTATCGACCCACGAAAGAATGAGTCAACCTTGCCAAGCCCAGGATTTGAACCTCGGACCTGTGGCGTGCAGCATGTCATTATTAAATTTTCTATGCTTCTAAGTGGCCCATGGTAGCCGAGTAGTTATGATCAGGAATACGTGACCTGCGTTGTCAAGTCATGAGCTCAATACCTATTCCCAGTTGAAGACCCACCGTGTTGAGGGGTTTATACAGGTTAAATCTGTCGAGACTGAAATTCCTACCACTGGCATCATAGAGAAAATTTGTGATAGGATACGGACTAAGATGCCATCCTTGTCACTAGAGAATGGTTGAAAATAAGGGGCTGTCATGTTGCTTCGCAAAAGTGACATTAATTAAAATTATATCAAAATTATATTAACTGTAACCAAACAACCTAATGGTGAGTGAGTGTATAAAAGTCGTACTGTTAAGCTATAAGAGAGGGCTATATTGTCAACCGACCTCGTAATTTTAACCACTGGTAAGTGATGAAGATAACACCCAAGTTGGTACTCCTTATCCTAACTTCCATGCTTCGCCATCGGGAGGACTTTGAGTCTCGTCAGATTTGACATGCATCAGCCCCTCTACACCCTTGATTTTCAATGGCACTTGGACTCGAACTTAAGACACGCTGGCACGATTCCGTATCATAACCATTAAGTTGCCATGGGGGCGCCAACCAAATGGAATACAGCTCGTTTTAATTATATATTTTTCCCGCGCGTTGTGGCAACATATATTTTATTGGGAAGTAATGTGTTTGAAGGTCACGTAATGTATTGATGTCTCCTATTTTGATTACAATGTATTAATTTGCGATAAATTAAAGAATTTTTTCTTTAAATTTAATAAAAATGATTGGGGGTAAATATCTACATGTAACAAGTGAGAAACTGGCTGAATTGAAATTGCGATTTCGTATTTGTTTGGGTATCTAATGTAAGCTTTGACCGAAAACTCGAGTCAATGCGGAATTGTTCTTTTAGATTTGCTGTTGAACTTTCGTAAACTGTTAAGTGACCTTTAAACTAAGTTAAAAGATATGTACTCTCTAAAGAAAAAAAAAAAAACCTATGAAACTCATTTGAATTATTGGGCTGTATAGAGTTTTTCGCAATTTAGAGTATCATGACTTTGATAGATTTGTGTCAGTCAAAAAGGTATTTTGAATGCTGAACAATATATTCGAATTTTTTACAGCTGAATGTTCCAATGAACACATTTATCGAGACAAATGCTTTTCATATGATATCGAGGATTTCTATTTCACTCTATTAAGTGGTGAAAATGAAGTACAAAAAGTACAGATTACCAAATTAAACAAACTGCTGGAATGATATCTTTATCTCACCATGAAATTTAAAACATTTCCAAATTCAACTGACACTCAAATCTGCACTCCAGTCAGTGTTGCTAAATAAGAATTACTATGGTTTCGCTTTAAAATCAAGACTTTAATTTATCAAACAACACCAAATCCTTTGTTTAAAGGAAAGGAATATGAAAAGGACATAAGGAAATCATTGACTTTGATTCTTTGTCTCTATCAAGCATGCAATTCTTCATTCTAGAATAACTATCCATCTACAGAAAGTTGGATTAAGCCAAGAAAACTATAAAAAGAGACCAAGAACTATAAATACAACCAAGGACTATAAAAAGTGCATAAAATCTAAAGGTAAGTGAATTTTTTTATACCTTTTTACACAAAGATATCAAATCACTTAAAATCATAACGCGTAAAGGGTTAGATAGGGTGACTATGTAAAACTGAAATAAGTATTAAGGATTCCTATGCTTTGTTTATTTTTAATATTTTTAATCTATTATTAGAAGCATTTTGAATTTTAAATTATGATCAAAGGGTATTAATACGTGAGTCGTAAAATGAAATATTAATGAATATGTATAAAGAGTGAATTTAATGACTGGTAACAATTGATTGTAGACATAAAAATTTTAGCTTACCTAAACGCTTAGATTTTTGCTAAGCAAAATTTTGAATTTTCTTTAACCATTACAACCAATTATATTTTAATTTAACGAAAATTTAGTTGCGTGAAAATATTTTATAATATATATACTTATTTTTAATTTTTAGAAATATTGGAAAATCTATTAAATATTATAAATCAAGTTAAATAGGAAGGGTTCTTATAAGTACTAAGTTTAGAATTCATGGATTTTTATTTCCTTATAAAATAGCAAATTCTTACGTTTGACGAGAAAGAAATGATTGTATTTTTACTTATAAAACCGATTCCTTTTAATTAGGTTAGATAAATATTAATTTTTTAATATTTATCTGATTGTAACTATTGTAATAACTTACAATTTTCTTTAGTTATACATATTTGTTTATCTTTCGTTTGCTGGAGTGTATATTTTGCTGCTTTTTCATATTACATAAAATAGTACTTAAAACAGTAATAATAAAATTTAAGATTTTGATGTGTCTCGATGATGCGTTAACATTATCTACCACATTTTAGTTTCCGTTTTAAACATAAAAATATTTTTTTCTTATATGTATTATCCCCATGCCACCGATTTATGATCAAATGTTATCTGCATGTCAGAGATTGATTGGAAAAGATTTTACTTAAAGGACCAACCTATTTGATACAATCCTAAAGAAAATTTCTTAAATTTGGTAAAATTCGCCAAAGGTCCCTCCGCACGAGGTCAATACATAAGTACCGAATATTTACCATATTATTTTAACAAGTCCTTTCAAACTTTATTATCTCTGGGGAAATTAAGAGATTCAAAGAGTTTATTCTGCACAATTTTGACTTGTGTTAATTCAAAAGTTTCAAGTTTCTTTATTAATGTAAATAATGCCATTAAATGTTTAAACCGTATAATTAATGAAATAGGAAAGTTGTTTTCTTTTCCAATTTTACAAGATGTTTTATTAGAATCAAATTCTCTAGAATTGCAAACAATCTCCATTTTTTTTTTCGTACTTCATATAAAGGACAGTGGCAATTTAATTTCACTTATGGGTACCACTCAATCTTCGTCGTGCTTCTATTCAGGGAACTAATTTGATAACGGGGGCAATTGCGCCAAGTGTTGCTTGGCGTGATAAGGATCACGCCAAGCAGCGCTTCTTTTTGCTGGAATGAAATCCAATATGGCAGCCTAGCGGTAAGTTAATGATACACAATTTGAAAGAATTGTTTTGAAATACATTGAAATGTATTTCAAATAATGGATATAGGAAGAGATTGATATAATAACCTAAATCAATAAATAAATAATGAATAATAATATTATGTAATAAAAAGTAACATGTACTAATAATAGTATTTTAAGCAGCATATACCAATAATCTGAAAATATTATTTTAGCGTAATTATATATAATACTTATATAGTACGATTTTATAACGGTTTTTAGAAATAATAATAATAATATAATTAAATGGTAATTATTTAAAAGAATAATCGTCGAATTGTAAAAAAATAAAAATAATGCATAAGGGAACTCGTGATACATAACTATAAATAAACCACTTAATAGCTATAAATAAACAACAGAAATAGTTGTAAATAAATAATAATTAAATAATAATTATAAATAAATAACAATATAAAAATTATAAATAAATAACAAAAAATATGTAACAATATTTCTAAACAAATGCTAAAAGAAACAATTATAAATAACGAATATTATATGATTATTACACATAGTAATAATTGCATTTTTTTATTATGAATAAAATAATTACATAATGTATGTTAAAATTAATTTAGAATATCAATTACAAAGTAGTGAAAGCTTGCAATATGAAACTTGCACTGCAAGTTCCTTCAACGAATTTCATCGAACAAAAAACGTAAAAAACATTTTAAAACAAAAATAAACGATTTATAGTGATAATTTAAAGTACAACACTTATTTTTTTAAGAAATAAATATTCTAGTACTCACTCATTTTAGAAATATTCATATTCGAAAATAGCCCAGAATTAAACAGAAGACGCAAACAATATAAAAATTACAAAGAAAATGGTTAATTTCAAACGATTTCCTTAAGAATTTAAAGGGTTACAGCGGGAAAAAAACGAATAAAAGTTATTTCTAATATACGTTATCCCCATGGCAAACTACATCATGAGACGATAAAATATTAAAGGAACATATTGTAAATTACCGCCATTGAAAAACATAAACAACATTTTACACTCCAGATATCAAATTAGCACAAAGTAACAATTAAATGCATCATAGGAATACCACTTCTCCTTGGTATTTGAAAATATAAATACAAGTTGTGATTCTCAAAAAATGCAACCAAATTTTTTCAACTGTATTAATGGGAATAGTTTGAAAATATCAAAGTTTTAAGCTATAAAAAATTTTAGTAATTAAAAGGCAGAGAAACTAGTGATTTTAACTTTCTAGATAATTTTATTTTATAAGTTTAAATTTTTATTTGAATTGGGAAGTAAATAAAAACAATATAAAATTACATGAACTTGTTTTTTAATCGAAGCTTTCAAATTGTTAAAAATTATAGAAAAATGTATAAAGAAAAATTAGGCTAAATAATTGAATTTTGACCGATTTTTGTCAATTGAATCGTATTGTGTCCCCTTAAAATTCAGGAAGGACAGGGTCAAGAGAACTTAATATTTCTAGGAATCAGCAGACGGCTCAATCACGCTACTTTAGTGGCTACTTCAAATCTTACTTTTCCATTGGGGCGAAAGTCTTTCCAGAGTGTCATAGATGCGAGATTGATCAGGCTTCCCCTAGTCATAATCTTAATTGCTTGAATTTTACTATTGATGAGGTTTTAAGAAATCCTATTTTATTTTTTGGTTTTTTTGGCGATTTTTGATTTTATGGAGATGGTGTAGCTATAGAAGCTACACCAAATATTTGGGATAAGAAACCACCGCAACAACTCAGAAATAAAATTAAGTTATTCATGTAAGTGAAATATGTGTGCCTGAAAATAGCTTAAGATTTTATGCCAGCTCTTCAGCCGATAGAAACTTAAATTTGGTATGAAATATTGTGGAATATGGATTGAGTTATTTACTAGTCAAAAGATGCAAAATTTTGGATTCAGGTAAAAGTAGGGTAAGAAAGAATGAATTCTCAGTCAAAAGCTTCACACTTTCTATTTGGTTTTAACGTCCTTTAATAGGAGGAATAAATCAGACGCTATTGAAACTATTTTTGTGTTGCTATTTTTTGTTTCAAATCTCCTTGGAGCAAGAAAGCCTGCACCAAGTCCATTTGACCTTTCCACATAATCATGTCACACACCGGGTCCTTGATCTTCAAACAGCTGTCACAGGGAAATGCCCCAGCAGTCCAGAAGTTGAGCAGGAGAACCTGGGACAGGTAAAGAAAGACTTTACCTCCCCTGCACAAAGGTCATACCACGCAGGTGGCCGCTTCTAAAGCGTTCAAAGGCTATCTGATGAGCCATAGAACTCCTGCACTGTAGAGATAAGCCAGGACGCTCAGCTGCGTACCAGTGGTCAGCACAAGGATTTCACCAAGTCAAATTCATTTTAGCTCTGTGGGAATGAATTTCTGAATGGGCTCAAGACAGAGGAACTGGGGTAAGGGAGATCACACAACCCCAATCAAGCTGCCTCGTTCCCAGGCACACATACATGTGACGGTATCCACTGGAGACATACTTGTTTCCTCTGACTAAGCCTAGCCAATTTGGATATTATATCTAAACCAGTACTATCCATAATTTCTGGCCAGCTATTCAAATATTGGACGGAGCTTCTGCTGTATGTCAGAATCCAGATACTGTCCTTATTAGAGTTGAGAGCATGATCGAGAGCACCACTAATACAATGAGTTTCGATCTATGGGAACAGAGTCAAATTTTTTATGCTGATTTTAACATTATTCCCCGGAATGGCCCAAAAATACCACTCCCCCTCTAC